>WOVY01006473.1:0-96530 GCA_013436015.1 Rhipicephalus annulatus
TTTGTGTCATAGAGAAATAAAAAAAAGGTGAAGAGTGGACACTCCCATAGACCCCAGCGGCCAATCGACTCTAGCACACCTAGTGGTTGATGAGAGCAAGTGGCATGCGCTTCCGGTTTCGGTTCACTGGCGCAAATTTTGAATTACTTTGCATAACCGACGTTTGGCTATGACGAAAGTTCATGATTTCAGACCACTATTCATCGCCCAAATGGATAGTTTTTGTAGGTCGTTTGATTTAGCGATTTTCCCTGTTTTGTTCAGTGGTTCGTGCGAATCGGTCGTGACGTAATTTTTATTTCGATTAAGTTATAATAAAAAGAGATGCAGGTAATGATAATTCACTACGGTTTTATTCATCGCGCTTGTGTTTTTCTTTTGGAACAAGTGATCAATGTATATATCAGTCAAAGAAACAGAGCATCCGCAATGTTTATTCAAAGGCAAGGTAGAGTATGAGAATATAAAAAGCACAATATGACAAAGGTAGACAAAAATGCATCTCGCCTTACAAATAAATTGTAACAAATATTGTAACAAATACATAGAGAACACAGACAACGCACACATCGCTAGAGTTGGCAGAAGCCGAGAAGCTGGTGAAGTATGACACACCGGGCCAGTGGGTAAGTAAGGATCTATGGCAAAAAACACAGCGCACAATGCTGGATGAAGAAGAAGAAGTGACATATACACAGCAATGAAGTCGCGAATCACGCCTGAGCTTAACCGAAATAATGCATAGAAAAAAAGAGCGCACAGAAACCACACGACACAATATAGCAGAAAGGCAAAGGTGCAGTGTGCTGGCTGTGCTTAAGAACAGCTAGTCCAAAATGAAAAAAGCCGACTTGATGCCTGCTTGTCCTCAGAAAAGTAGGGCTTTGCAGCTTGCTCACTACGTGAAAGACAAACTTTATGCTACAACACTGGCAGGTCTTGTGGCTTTTGTTATGCGTCGGCCTTCATTCAAAAACTTAAGATCCCAAGTGATTTGCGTCGGGTGTTGCGGTGACGCTTGCGAGCTAAATAGATTGTAGTCATCACTTTATCCAGAATTGTGGACTAATTGGTGCTACGAGAGCGGTATTACAGGGCTAATAAATAGCAGAAGGAAACTACTTTGGCTCATTATTTTTCACAAAGGCTCTACATCGTACGTTATCACTCACAAGCTATATAAAACTAAAATGGCAGCGTCCGCAGCCCCATCAAACGCTAACAAGTTGGGTATTCTTTTGAAATTTTTGATGGGCAAGATGAGGCGGTTGATGAGAAGCTAAAATACGAAAAGCGTGATAACATGAAACCGTGCCCACTTCATACTGTGTTCCTTACCCGCTCGAAGACATTTCAACAAGCGGTTTGTTATCGATATATTACTTGAGGCTGGAGAGATAAAGCATACACAGTGACCAAGTAAAGTGTACAGTTCGCCCGCATTGTTACAAAAATACAGACAGGATACCCACATTCTTTTTTTTAAGGTCTGCAAATCACTTCGAGCGAATACACAGTGTCCCTACTCCTCATAGCGGGTAACCAAAACAATGTATGCAACGAAGGAGTGGTTGGTCCAGTTGAACTGAATATAAGCATATAAGACCATAATGAAGTCTGCTTGTAACGAAGTAATAACATAACAAGCTATTGCAGGATTCGGCCTCAACTCGAATACTTTAGTGTAAACCCGCCGCTAATTGCTAACCTTGAAAACTTGTCAAGCTGTATGCCCGAGATTGAAGACTGGAACCTAACCCTGTCTAAGTTTCGGTTCACAAAACGCACAATGCCAACATAAACGAACCCCGGCAAAACATTTTCAGAAACTTAGCGCGACACCCAGCAGAGGCAGAAATGAAAATCGCCAACACTTGACAGATGGCGATACAAAACATCGCACACTTTCAGGTGATGTGCAGTGGCCTCAATTATGGCAAGAAAGTGAGATTCAAGTTGTTGTACGTATGCAAAAGCTGCTTCTGATGGCACAGTGAGATTCCCAAAAAATTTGCTGGGGACGTAGGTATGCTTGAGCATTGTGAAATACTGGTGGGTAGGCTATGGCTGTGCACCACTCCTCATTATCCACAAGAGACGCACTGGTGAGGGAGAAGGGCGAGAGCTGCTCCTGGAGGAGGTCACATTCATCATCCTCGACATTTCCGTATTCTGACAGCTTGAAGAGCTTTCTTATGCAGATGTGCTTCAGGCCACAAATAAATTGTGCTACATCGGGGTGGGTGTTGCAACCCTGTTTTTGCCTAATGTGGCCAAATATGTTCTCCAGAGGATCCTGTTGAAGCCTGCGTGTTAACAGGTATTCAAAATTGTAATTTTTGGAGAGGTCGTCCCATAGTTGACAAATTGCCTGAATTGTAATTTGCCAACCTACGATGGTTTGTGGTTGACGTCTGCCAACAAACTGCCATGATGCAATCCAGGGAAGCTGGCTCGGAGGAAGTCAATCAGCTCTGAATCATTTTTCATGATTGCATGCCGCAGCTTTTGCGAAGTTCTTTTTTTACTCGAGCTGTTCAAGGCATCGAAAATCCTGTCCAAATTGATCACAAAATTGAGCTGTAGTGATGGCCGAGGCAGGCAGCACCTTCGCATACACCATTGCCGTGATAGCAATCGAAACTGATGCACTGAGGACCTGAGTTGCTCTGCTGACCTTCATATTAGAAAAAGGTTCTGATGAACGTGCCGTTCAGTCAACTTTGGAGCCAATCGCAACCGCAACTCATGTGAGGATTGGTAAAGGCTTACAATGTGCGACCAGTTAACGATGTCATCCCCAATGTTAACTTGGTGTGCTTGGACATTATTTGCGCGTTGTTTCAATTAAATGCGGAACATCAAAAAATGTATATAACCGCTCACCATTAACTTCAAAAAAAAGGCTTTGCTACAGTCACTCTTAGTTGGTTAGCGAGACCTTACATTTTGAACTGCCCTGGTCACAAATGACTGCTTTCACTGCAATATTAATGCTCCTAAGCTCCAAAATGAGTGACAACCAGCAAGTTATGCATAACAGATGATGGTGTTGATGTGTGCCCTAGAGTAAAAAGCAACCGGTTGAACCCACTTTCTCGAAACACCAACAAGCAGAAAAACCAGTGCTCGATCAGCGATGGTGAAGTGCGATTGAGTGCCATCATCTGTAAAACCCGGGACAACGTCTCTTGAAGCATCCTAGTACAAATTCTTTTTGAGTGCTATTTCGTCGAAACTAAAGCGCACACTCGGTCCCGTTTCATTCCAAAGCTTGAGTATTTGTTGCAATGGAAGAAAAGGATTCCTGGAATTATTGCCTGGAGTCATCTTTACATTAGCTAGCCACCTCCTTAATGAACGCCGGGAGGGCAAAGAAAATATGGAGCCAGAAATCGGTATGCTCGCGGACCCTCGGAAGTTTAAGTGAAGAGCGAATTTCTTGGACCACACGGGAAACCGCTTGCTCTTGCGTTTGGGCCTCAAGCGAACATGTGCAGAAAGAAGTTTAAAAACCTCCTCGGTGACGTGCGGGTCGGATAACTTCAAGGGCCTTTGAAGTCGATGACGGTGCTTGGTGAGGCTGTCTCTGCAGTCTTTTGATAGTTTTCCGCTGTGCTGCCACTTTGGCTTGCAGATGTTTAATGGTTCGCTTGTACTTCATTGATGGAGACATTGTCGCTGGCACACAGGAACGCACTGCAATAAACAAAATAGTTGATGTAAAAAACGAAGAACAACTAATCCCATACGAGCACTTTCCTCGCTCTTTCAGACCCAAGGTGCACAACTTTCTGTGGTACAAAGTTTTCGATTCCACTACCTAAAAACAAACCATTCACAATGTTGACAATGCACAAAAAATGAAAATCACTGAGAGCCCACCCTTACATTTTGTAAGTGCACACGTATTGTCCTTTTGAGGATAGTTTCCTCAGAATGTCCTAAACATAAAATAGCACATTAAAAACTGCTGCAATAAAAGCATAGTCACCATTATCTCTAAGGCACTCAGGCGTGGAGCTGTTGGCGGAGACGTCTTCTGGAGGGTCTTGTGAAGCTTGTTCAGTGCCTCGGACAGTGCTGTCGGAACAATCTTGCGAGCGGCCTGCGGAAGTCTCTATATCAATCCACTCTGGTGTTGAAGTGAACATACAACTTACCGGCCACACAGGTTCCTTTTGTGACAGCTGAACGACTGGTTAAGGTTTTCTCCGGCAAGACGAAATCAGCAGAAATTCTTTCACCAGCTACAAGGGAGCTGCCACCTGCAGAGATTTCGTCAACAGTCAATTTGGGTAAAAAAAAAGAAATCGCGACACTGAACGCATTGTGTTCATCGGGGCACCTCAATGTGTGGGAGCCGCTTTTTGAAGCCTCTACCGCAGGTCCTGAAGAGATGAAATTACGACAATGTGTCAGTAAGAGGCTTAAAATAACACAAACTGAAGCTCATCCGCACCTTGCAGTGCAGCTTCTGCAGCCATGTCACAGTCACTACTTGAAGCGACGCTCAGAGAACCTGCATATATGTGCAGTTGGTACAAGTTACAAAGCTTGTAGCATGGGGAAACTTAAACAGCTCTTTCAAACGCATCAATTTGTCGAACGTGGAAGAAAAGAGACGGCACCAACTAGGAAACAAGTAATTTGTGATTTTTGGAATTATCAACAGTGGCAGCTTTCACTGATGAAAGGTATACGTACATTTGCACTCAGGCTTGAAGATAACGTGAAATATCCCTTTAAAGTCTTTCAAAACAAGTTGCGCAGGTCCAGAGCATCAAAACATGACAAAAATGTAAAGCTGCTGTTAGGAAGGTAATAGCCCACAATTCACAGAATTTAAGACTTTCCAAGTGTTACTTCTGTAGTGAGGTTTCTCCATCGGCTACAAAGATCTTCACCGTTAACTGTCGCCACTGATTCAATACAAGTGGCTGCTATTGCACATATTGAGTTTCAGTCAATCACTTACATGGTGGAGCTGGTTGCACACTGGGAACAGCCATTCTTGTAAGCCTTGTGTGCCCAGGGTCCATGAAACTTTGAGCAGTAAAATGGTCGCTACAAACCCTGTACGTTGCGTACAATAGGCTGGCCGGCTTACTCAGGAGATCATCGCGGTCCAGCATACTGCATCCATGCTTTCATCCTGCATTGGCAATGAACTATCAGCTGAAAGGGGAAGTGCTTGAATAGTGATTTTTTATTGTTACCCTCACTTAGCAAGTACGAACAGTAAGCCTACAGACCTGCAAACCATACAAAAGCTTTAACACACCTGCCGTCCCGTGGTATGCGGAAGAAACTCGTCCCAGGCTTCTTGTGGGTTCTGCCATTGTTGAAGCACCACGCACGATACACAGCAGTAGCTGCCGTAGCTTGGACCGCCGGACGGCATGGCATCAGGGCGGTATGAAAATGTTAGCAAGTGGATGCTTCGCTGTCAGATTACGAAAAAGATATGTGCACGTCATAAGTGTACCAGCAAACCCCTTTGAATGATTAGCTAATCGATGCACAATACAAACCAGTGATACAATCTCTGACCCATAAAACTCGGACTTACAAAGATATACGTCAAGATCACGTACAAAGATCTTCAGAAGTTTCCAGGGGCCGCTATCCCTTGTAATGCAATGTTATCGCGGCCTGGAAACTTTAGAACACCTTCGTGTGCGTACGCAGTATCGCAGTACATTGGGAAGAAAAATCGTAGTTGAAATTTGTGCGGTAAAATTATATTGCAAACGTCAAAAAAATTTGTGGGCAGCTTGCACTAGTGGCACAAGGCTAGCGAAGAAAACGAAGATGATGGCCACTTGGCTAGTCCAGATTTGCCTCCGGCACACCAAGAATTATTCGTGTTCCGAGCCTTCGGGGAAACGCGTCGTGAAGCATGCGAGGCCCAGCGAACGATTCTCAATATTTTGCACCGAGCCACCGAGCCTATGACCTAGCTGCCCAGCTATGCTCAGCGCACAGACGCTCGCGTCCGTGGCAGACGCAGCACGCGTCGCCTCGGCTTTATGCCGTGCCGCCTTTGCTATACTGCATACGTTGCACAATGTTCCCGTCTAACCGCCGCATAGAGCCACAAACTTTCTTTTTAGCGAACCTCCCAGTCCTTACAAGCTTCAGAAAAAGGTTACAACTGCGTGAATGAGACGCCACGTAAGAAACAAACTCGCACACACGAAGCGCAACGTGTGTGTGTGTGCATCTTTCTATGTTTGTTGCATGGTGTCTTTTTCGCGCAGGCGTAACCGTTTTCTGAAAAAAAATGACCCAACAAGACCAACAACATGTCATTCAACAAGCTTCGCTTGAAAACGTGCCTCACCTGTTATCTCACGCTTGAAAACGCCGACGCAGCCGACGTTGACGAAAGCGACGAAAGCTTCTCGCCGTCAGTCATGCATGGGCTTGTCGCTGGGTAGATGGTGTTTATGACAGTACGGCTGAAAAAAAATAATCGCGTAAGGTGTGTTGAATAAATCGTTTTTATGTATAAAGAACATACCAAATTTGGGCGTGTAATTATTAATTTGTGAAAACAATCCTGTTGCATTGATTATAACTGTGTTTTTTTTGCGCTTGCGCCCTCTGAAGTTTGGTGGGAGCACTAGTTCGTTACGTAGTCGTGACGCACTTCCTAAGGCCAGGTTTTGCGGAGTGTCCGCTCTTGTCTTCTTCTTTCTCTATGTTTGTGTCTCCGAGGTCAGCGCATAAAGCAGGCGACCGCCGTGGAACGCTCCTACGCGTTGGTGCACTCATTGTGCTCATCTATTCTACCGCGTCTAAACCAGCGTTTCGAAACCATCCCGCATAAACAGGCAGAAGACAACAAAATAGCGCTAGTCAACAAAGCAACGCCTCTCGCGTGCTCGGGGTTGGACTTGCTAGGGCACATCAACGAGGATTAAAAAAATTGCCCGCAGCTTCCCTCGGGGGAACACTGAGAAGGATGCGGAAGCATGTAATTGGTTAACGGGTGTTAAATTGCGACTTACTTGGGTCGATGGCTAAATTGGTTAACGTGGTTGTGAAATGGGGTGTTAAATGAGTGAACACGTACGGCACGTATGCGAAAGGGCGGTGTTTTATTTATTGCGACGAACTTTGAGGACGATGGCTTTGTGGTCGGTAAAGTAAAGGGTGAGTGGATCGGGTTGCATCGGTCGTAGGTCGAAATTTGCAAAGACGTGGTCGATGCAGGTTCCGCGAATGGTGGTCGGCTGGTGGTGTTTGCAGTCGTCGTGCGTTGCGCGTTTCAGCGAGTGTCGCGACGCCATGTATTCGACTATCCAATCGTCCTTGATGACGTCGACGTTGAAGTCGCCAACTAGCATGAACGGTCGATGTTGCTGCGGTTGTTGTTTTCTGTAATCTTGCACGGCCTCGTCGACGTACTTTTCTACGGCGGCACGAGAGAGGTTTGGCGCGAGGTACATCGTCATGACGTCGACGCCACAGACGGTAGCAACGCAGTGCTCGCCGTTGGCGCGTTGTCGAACGCCGGGCTGTAGTCGGAGGTCAATGAAGGAGTCGTCATCGTTGTCGACGTCATGCTTGACGTAAATTCCCACACCGCCCGCAGGTCGTTGGAACCCGTGCGTGCGCGCGACCGAAGCGTATCCCGCAACGTCGACGTCATTGGCGTTCCACGTCTCGGTGAAGCAAAGCACGTCCACTCTGCGTAGTACATAGATGGTGGGCGACGGCGCGACGGCGCATGCGCGCGCGTCAGCTGTCGAATGTTCGAGAAGCGGTGCGGACGGCGCACTACAAGGCGCGAGTATAAGATGCTTCCGCATCTAAAAATCTTTAATCCTCCTTGGGGCACATCATGTGATGTCACCTCTTCATCCGATGCCGGAGAGGGTGGGGAGGAGATTTGGCTTGCGAAGGCTACGCGAAGGAGCGGCAGGGGAGTCGAGCTCACCTCTTGTCATCCTCATTTCGCGCCGCTTCAAAAAAAAGCCGTTTTTTCTGCTCGTGATGAACCCATTCAAATAATTTCTGTGGCAAAAGGTTCCTCGTCGGACACCCAACAACTTCCACTGTCTAACTAAAATTTGGTATGGGACCTGGTGAGTGGACCTTTAAAAAATTGGAAGACCCCACGTACAGTCGGAATCGATTATATGCGAAGCACGAATGAGATATGTTGATATCTCAGTTTAAATTTACCCCAACATTACGAGGTCGAGGTAAATATTGCCGTACACGACTTCCGTGTCATGATTAACATGTTTGGATGTGTCGCTTACCTTCGTCATCACATTACGTGATACCAAATTCAGTATATGTGGAGCGAGCGAAATGGTCGTGAGCAGGCTATGAGCATGGTATATGTCATGTTCTTACATGACACGCGTGTCAGGATTGTCATGTTTGCACCAGTCATATATTTCGTCATCCATTTACGTCACGTAACACAAAATTTTGTATATGTGTAGCTAGAAAAATGGCCGCGAGTGCATCATGAAGGGCCCAACATACTCCAATGTAGCGTTGACGCGCGCGCATGCTGGGCATGGTGACGCTACGTTAGCAAAACGCTGGCACTCTATACTCTGACGCAAGGCGCGATTAGCGTCCGTCGATGTGGCCCGACGGCACCTGCACGAAATACGCGCCCTCATCTGGAGCAGTAAACCCATGCTAATGGCGATATGCTGCATTTGCTATGTGGAGTTTAACGTCCCAAAACCACCATATGATTATAAGAGGCGCCGTAGTGGAGGGCTCCGAAAATTAAACCACCTAGGGTTCTTTAAAGAGCACCCATATCTGAGCACACGGGCCTACAACATTCCCGCCTCCATAGGAAATGCAGCCACCGCCACCGGGATTTGATCCCACGACCTGCGGGTCAGCAGCCGAGTACCTTAGCCACAAGACCACCGCGGCGGGTCATGCTTTATTTCGTGCCGATGCCATAGAGTAACATTACTCTATGTCGATGCGTTACTCAGACAACACTGCGTCTTCCTCTTTTCTTGACAGAGGGATGCCGGACACGCTGAAACGCGCATGCGTCAAAGCAATGCAGCGCGGCGCGCACCTGCGAGTATATAGCAGGACCGGCGCCTGGCGTGGCAACGCCGGCGTGATGCGATGAAATGAACGCCGGCGAGCACGCGCACCGCGTCATGTCGAAATGTATGGGCGCCTTGACTGTGGCATGTAGTCATGTTTTCACATGACACACATCTCATGCTTATCATGTTTGCACCAGTATTATACCTTCGTCATTCATTCACGTCCCGTAATACCTAATTTGGTATAAGTGAAGCTAGCGAAACGGCCACCAAAGCATCAGGAGCGTGGCACATAATCATGTTGTTACATGACAAGCCTATCATTATTTTCATGTTAGGGTCTGTCGCTTGTGTTCGCCATGCAATCATGCCATACCATACCAGTTTTGCAACAGGTACTGTGAACGAATGCACCACAAGAGCTGCAGGACCATAAATTGTAAATCATGACATTCACGATATACATGTCATAATTTACATGTTATGACTAATCAAATATGTTTTTCATACAGTAATGTTATGCCATACCAAGTTTGGCATTGATATTTTTAACTAAACGGCAAGGAGAGCTAAAAGTCATAGATAGACAGATAGATAGATAGATAGATAGATAGATAGATAGATAGATAGATAGATAGATAGATAGATAGATAGATAGATAGATAGATAGATAGATAGATAGATAGATAGATAGATAGATACGCTCAAAGTCACCAAGTTCGCTAAGAATTGCTCCGCATTTAAAGCGTGGAAATAGGTCGATAGGGCTCTCGTGGTGCCGTATTTTCTTGTTAGCATGCTTCGCACTAGCTGTGCTTCACGTGAAGTGTGCAAAATCTTCGCGAGTAATATCAACAGACAACTGTTATTCGGTCTGTTAATGGCACCACGTTTATTACTATATATTAGCGCCTCTGCAGGCGCTCAAGGCCTCCCAGAAAGACGTGGGCCAGCTAAATATACAGTCATGTGCGCCGCTCCTGCACCACGTAGGTCTAGCGCTTAGTGACCACCGGCTGCCTCATGCTTCGGACACCTTGGAACACACGTCGCGAAGCCGCTGTCGATGGTGCCGCCGGCGACGAGCCCCCCATTAAACGCGCCACCGACGTCTGGGTCACCACGCACGATGGCACCGGCTGCGGCGTCAAACTTGTGCGGCCGGGTTGCGCAGAGATCACTGCTCTGGTCGGGTAGACTGCAGGCAGCGCAGACAGCGCATATGGCCACGAACTATAGCCGCCTGCTGCACCACCGCCGTACATGTTCACGTTCGTGTACACGACGGCCGACTGCTGGTTCTCACCCGAACAGTTGTTCATCATCTGCGGGGGCGGTGGTGGCTCGCTGGGTGGTGGAGGCGGCAGTGCGGGTGGCGTCGAAAACGGTGGCATCGCGGGCATCATAGGCGGTGGCTGGAAGATCGGAGCCGGCAAAAGCGTTGACATCGGAGGGGGAAAGGGCTGTGGTGGTGGGTGCGAGCATGTCGGCCCCGGCATCACGAGGACGGGCCTGACTGGCTTGCGACGTCGCCGCCGCCTCTTGATGGGCACAGGCACCGCAATCGGTTCCGGAACTTGCACCTCAATTTGCACAGGCTCAGGCGGAGGTGGTGGAGGTTGCGGCGGAGGGGTCGGCGGAGGCGTCTGGGTCTCCGACGACACCTTCTTGACGCGCTTTCTTCTGCGAATCTTCTTGATTTTCTTCTTTTTCGGCTTCTTTTCGCCGATGACCAAATACACAACGGCGAGTGCACCAGCAGCCATGGCAGTGACCACACCGAAGATGACGGACACCACCATAGCCATCCAATGGGCAACCAGGTTATCCGAGTAAAGTGGGCACGCTGCTGTCATGTCCGTGTCGATGATCTTGTAAGGATAAAAACAGTCGCTGTTGACCTTAACCTTGGCCGCCGGCGCTGATGCAGCTTTCGGTTGTGGCGGCCGCAGAATTTGCACTTCTACGACGGTGTCCCCCCCTGGCATTTCAAGGGTCTTCTATGTGGTGGCATTGCTCGCACACGTCGGGAGGCTCTTGATCTGCGCCTTGCCCTTGGTGGAACTGTTGATGGCGAGTTTGCTGGGCACCAGTCGGCAGAACGGCTCGGGCCTGCTACTCGGAGGCCAGAGTCTGGCGATAGCATCGGCGAGCACAATGTACGAGCTATCGCGGTACGGTGCGCACAGGTACATGTTAGTCATCACGCACAGTGGCAGCCAGCGTGCTATCATGGGCAGCGCGATAATCAGGTGCACTAGCAGCAGAACCGCGCTGGCCTCGATGATAGTCGCCACGAAAATGGGGCTCTTCTTGCCTTGCTCCAAGTTCCTCTTTCGGCAGTTCCATGCGACGCATCCAAGCAGGGCAGAGGAGACCGCCGTCACCATGCCGAGGCCGAGCACACCCATCTGCAGAAAGGGAAGCAGGCCCGTGGTCATGCCCTGCAGTGAGTCGAACGCGGAGAAGCTGTTTTCCCACGCCGTTATGTTGCCCTTGAGCCACTTGATGCTGTTTGTGGTTGCCGTCAGGCCCATGTCCAGGTTGGAATCAGGATCCTTGGCCGCTTTCAGCATCGTCACCGTATGCTGCGTGTAGTTGTGCAGCAGCTCGAACGTCCACTCGTACGCTTCCGGTGCCTTCTCACCCAGGGCGTCCTTCATGGCATACCAGGTGCTTATCATGCTCATGAGACAAATGAGCTGAACCAAGCTACAACCGACCAGGACCATCCCGCACATCAGGCACTGTACCAGGCCCACGCCGGCCGTGTGGCGACGCAGTGCGAAAGCGGCCACCAGAAGCACCACGAACAGCGAGAGCAGCGTGAGGCCCAGGACAATGTAGCAAAGCAGAGCAATGAAGCTCACCATAGCCTGTTCCATGTCCAGGTAAGAGACGAGCGTGGCCATGCTGCCTTCGCTCGCCAATTGGCCGAACAGGTCGGCGTTCTCAGGGTCCGTGGTCACCATGGCCATGAACATGCGGCCCATGCCACTGAACCATGGGCTGATGGCGCCGTCCATGGAATTTATGTCGAGCTGAACCAGCACAGGCTTCTTCGCTGCGGCAGCCATCGCTCTTCGAGGTTGGTCTGCGATAAAACGCAGCGCGTGTTGACGTTGACGGCTTGCTCTTCGCAAAGGTCACAATCGATTAAAATGGCCGCTTTCACCTCGAGTCCCGAGTCACGAGAGCACGCGCTGATTCTTCTTTGGGGCAGGTGCCACGCTAGCGGTCTTGCTCACTAGTGGGGTACATTATTTCAGAAACGAAAACAAAATCACGTTATAGAATAACAAATTCAACTGGGTTGCGCTAGGCCATTAAGGAGCAACCAATCATCCAATACGATACAATGCTAACTGTAACGATAATTTTTCGGGAACAACGAGAACTCCATCGGGGAAAGAAAGTGATATTTAAAGACTCGTTTTGCTTTGTTAGACCCAATAATTACAAAAATAACATACAATTTTGCAAGGAAAGAATGTTATTTCTAATATTTATGCCATAAATGTGTAGAAATTAAAGTGAACGAAAAAAACTTCATGTAGTTATTTCTACCTCGCGGATGTAACATATGCTGTCACACTAAAAACAATTCACAGGATTCATCATGCAGGCATGTAAGTTTGTTAAAACGCGAAAGAAATCTTCTTATTCTCCTCAGTCTACGTATTGTTCCTTCCCCGCCATCCTCTGAAAGCTTTCTGTAGCTAACTTTGTTTTGCATTGCCTTCAAAATAATTAGATGCCTGGTTTTGCACTGCCTCCGTGATCAGCCTACCATCGACCAATTTGCGATGTTATACGATGCCGTCCTATTGGCGCCAAAATGACAGGTTTAGGAGAACTTGACATCATATGGTGACGTCATTACGTGATGACAGTTTGCATCACTTTGTTGGCAACCGCCGACGCAGGACGCCGGTCATGTTTCGCGTTGACGAGCAAAGCTTTCGCCTTACAAAATAGCACTTTCCCTCGAAATAGATGTCTTGAAACGGATAACACGCTTCAGCGTCTCGCTCGACCTCCTTGCACACGCTTTGAAAAATACACGGAAGTGATAGCGCAGACAGAACGCCGTGGCACGCATTGCTTTACCATTGTGGGTTAGCGTAATGAATGCTCGCTACATTTTATGAATACAGAACTTTGATGCTCTACGAGACGACAGTGGCGGAGAGTGTACACGCCGTCGAAGCGCATATGATTACCTTTCCATCTTTGTATACAAGGTGGCTTTATAACCTGGATAGTGACAGCGCAGAGTGCGCGCTATTGCGGACTGTGCCAGTTTTCAATAAGGCTAAAGGTGACATATGCAGTAACTAGTAGACTGCGCTAAGGCGGGCTGCTCAAGGATTCGTGGAATTCAATCTCTCTGGGAAAGGCGATTGCGCCGCCTCGTGAAATTGTAGTCACGACTATTTTACTTATCTTACACAAGGTCACCGGTGCTCTAACAAGGGGCCTCGCCGTTTGTATCACTAAAGACCAAACAAATAGATCCGTGGTAGGCACATTTTATTGAAGACACTTCAGTTGGTGCTTTCGTTGTTTCATGACCTCACCAGTCCGCGTTGCGATGTTCAAGAAAAAGGTCAGGCATTTCTTTAAGACGACTCGTAGTCTATAGCCACCTTGTTTTTCTTATTCGACTTTACTGATCTTCTCCCCCCCCCTCACCTCTCCTCACTAGAACTTTTTGTGGCCAACGAGGTAACGCACAGTCTCCGGGATTGGAGGATACGAAATCTCCGCTGTTCGCGTTTCTTTCAATCATAATAGTACGTACCTGATGAAGCTGCTTCCGTAGTCTGCAATGCACGTGCTGCAGACATTCCGCACTGTCGAGGAAGGTCTCCTCGGCGTTTCACACGATATCAGCATAAAAGTCTAGCACAGGAACAGCGCGAAACATGCTTACAGTCACACTCAATAGCAAAGTTTCGCGTTTATCTGCAGGGCGCCTGCTCGCCTGGCAGTTGAGAGTGTTGCTTCGCCGCGCTTGTAACAGACGGCGCCACGCGCTTTTCAAAATGGCAGCAAGCACTGTGCTCGATGTGTTCCGGTGTACACACCGAAGGAATGTCTTGTACAATAAGTAAGGATTTGGAAAGAATGAGGATTATAATCGTTGGCATGCCATCTGCGTTGTCTCACCTAATTCAGGCTCACATGGGGGATAGAGTGCGCATACTCAGCCTCATGTGTTGCATGATGTCAGTATAGCAAAGGAGTCTTTTCTGAACGGGAGGAAAGCAATCATGTCACTCTTTTTGTTTTACGTACGTTATATTTCTCATAAATATACAATGCTAAAGATTGCTCACGAACTCATATAATCAATTCTTAGGTAATCCCCTTGGGTGGGTATGAACCATTTTGGGGCATCATCATCATCATCATCATCATCATCATCATACCACCATCATCATCATCATCATCGCCACCCAAGTACTACCCAATCTTCTACAGTGGGTGTGAGTCACAGTGTTCAGGCGAGCAAGAAAAAGGAGGCATCAGGTTCAGTGAGTTATATATTATGTAATTTTAATTGGAGGTTTTAACTGTGTGATAAATACCCGAAGCAATGTACAAGGTCCTAACTGAGGTCGGTCGGCTTGGAATTCACGTGAGCTGCGACGCCTTGTCCAGCATTTTTCATTTCTGAATGCGCACAATGTCGTGCACGGAAATACTTCGGTTTGGACATGGCGCCGCGGACCATCCTCCAGCAGACTTGATCGAGCTTATATACCACGTTCTTTAGAAGCGTTTGTGTCCGAATTACGTGTTCCGCCTATCTCACCTTCTCCTGTGTTGTGTACATTTCCGACCATCCTCCGATCCTGTTAGGACTCGAAATTGCATTTTTTTGTTTCGCAGAAACCATAACGTCTTGATGTTCTCGTCCCGCAGGACGCGTGCTTTCGGTCAGATTTGACCCGTGCAGTACGGGTGTCACTCGCTGCGACAGGTGCACATGTTTGGGATGCGCTTAAAACGTAGTGGCGCCTGCACTGCTCATTTTAAGGGCGTTCACTTCGTCGTCGCGTTTCTGAGGAACTGGATGATCACAATGCCATCTCTCCTGATGCGAGGTTGGTAGCATCAACTACGTGAACGCTTCTAGCGTTTGATTGCCGTGTATGTATCTGTGTGGGGAGGGGGGGGGGGCTCAAGCACCTTTTTATGAAGAATTTGCACTGCCGTGTCCTTAACACAGGTGGAGTTCTTATTATTCTGGGGCCCCGCTGGTCAACGCCGCTAACCGCGCCCGTTGGACCAGAGCTTCTTGAGCCTTCAGCCATGGGCTATTGAGTAGGGCTTCCGCTCGTGCCTCTCTTGTAGGGGAAGGGTTAGGGGTAAGGGAAGGATTCACCTGACATGTCCACATCATGTGTAAGTAATCGGAGACTTCCCCACTGTGAGGGCACCGCCCATAAACTTTCGGGTCACAATGCTATACTATTGCAGGACACAACAGAGTGTTTGTCTGCGGTTGCCTTAGGATTTGCTTATCGGTTATACTCAGGCCCTTTAACAGGCACTGGGAAAATTCGATGTTGTTCGCAATAGTATGTCAGAATTTTTCTGAACCACAGAAGCGGTTGGCTATAGTCTCTGAGCCGAAAAAGCGTGGGTGAGGGGCCCGGTGGTTAAGCGCGCGGGCGGCCGCATCCGCAGATTGAGTGAGCGGTCTGAATACCTGACGGCTTGCTTTAATATTTGAGTGCCGCCTCGTCTCTGGCGGTGGCGTTGTAGGCGCAACCCCTGTGCACATCCTGAGGTGCTTTACGCTATGCGAGGCAGTCGTTTTTTTTCTGAAGAAGGGGAGTGGGAGTGGGGTGTGGGGCAGTTACAACCATCTGTTTCTGTGACAATGCAAATAGCACTTGCGTAGCCGCATCATACATCCGTCTGTTTTCTTCGCACATTTTGTAACTACGTCGTGTTAGGCCTTATGGACGAACTGTGATACAACACCAGCATTGCTTACTGGTTTGTCCCGTGTTCCTCAACAAGCTGCTGATTGTCTACCCGTCCCTCCATGACCTGAAGAGGTAAAGGCGGCATTGCAATCTGTGAAACGTGGAACAACCCCTAGGCCACATGGTTTCCCAGTTGTAGGCCTGTGTGCTCAGATTTGGGTGCTCGTTAAAGAACCCCAGGTGGTCTAAATTTCCGGAGTCCTCCACTACGGCGTCTCTCATAATCATATAGTGGTTTTGGGACGTTAAACCCCACGTATCAATCAATCAGTTTAGTTTTACTTGACATTTTAGAATGGGATTGGAACAGCCTTCACTGGGGTCATCCGGAGATGTTTCAAGGATGGTGTTTTTCCATCCAGTTTTCGAGATGGCCGTATTGTACTTATTCCAAAAAGTGACACTTCATTGGTTAGTCTTGAAAATGAAAGGGCCTGTCACGTTTGTTAACGTTACTATAAGGTATCTTCAATGGTAATATTTGGACATCTGAGGGCTCTACTGAACACGTTCAGCGAACACGTGAACACAGCGACGTTTCCTTTGTCCAGCCGACGTTCTTAGAAGTATCAGTAGTAGTGGCAGTCACACAGGTCTCGTCACCATAAGGTGAATGTAACTAAGAAACGGACTAAACGGGGTAACTTATCATGGAGGCGTGGTTTTGAACCCGGGCATTTATGGTCTGAAGGAATGCGCCACTCTCAATGGCCTATTCATTGACGTTTGT
The DNA here is from genome assembly GCA_013436015.1 of Rhipicephalus annulatus. Classification (NCBI taxonomy): domain Eukaryota; kingdom Metazoa; phylum Arthropoda; class Arachnida; order Ixodida; family Ixodidae; genus Rhipicephalus; species Rhipicephalus annulatus. The sequence continues at coordinate 16,785 of WOVY01006473.1, forward strand.
TTTCTTTATTGAACTGGGCGATGCACTCTCGCTTGCAGAACGTGAATTCATGCAAAGATTGTGAATGCGTTCTGCCGACGATTGTAGCGCGTTTGAAGAGTGGAATGCTTCATATGAACACATTGTAACAGCGATATTGTTAAATTTAGGGTAAATGCATAAACGTTAGTTTATTTTCGATATTAGGTACGAGGGAAGTGATTTGAACTTTTGTGAGGCACAAACCAAGGCAAAAATTCGATAAGCGCTTAAGATGGTCATATAGATAACAAGGAACGCATGCCTGATAGTGTTCTGGCGGAAGATCTCGTGACATGATAAATTTGTTAAAACCAAAAAGAAGAGACCATTGTCTGATGTTATGAGTGAAGAAAACAACGACGGAAGTGCGGGGCAAGGCGCATGTAATGTGCGCGTGAGTGTCAGCGAATCAGCTGATGACCTGTGGTGGCCCATAGAGGTGGCGTGCCACGATTGGGCCACGGGAGACCATCACGTGGCAGTGGGCTTTGTGGCTGGGGACGAGCCGAAGCAGCGGCAGACGGGAGACAGCGGGCCGGAGCTTCGGACGCAGGCGATCCAGGTTCCGGCCAGGGAACGCGGCCGTCCACGCTGCTGCCGTCCAACCACCAGCTGGGGCGGCATTGCCGGCACGAGTACTGCATCTCGGGGCGTGGCGTGGCCTGCTGTTCTCTTCCTTGCCGAGGGCATCGCGGATCTCGCCGAGGCGTCTCCACGGTCAGCCGTTCGACACAGCGATGAACATGGCCTGGCTAATGGTCACGGTTGCGTCGAGCATCGCGTCTCGGCGCACGCTCTTCGCTGGACGGGCTGGCCATTCCCTGCATGGAGCATCGCGTCTCCGAGGCGGGTTAACTGCTCCGTAGTCGCACCCATGCCATCAAGCGCCGGTGTCACCAGAGCGTCGTACTTCGGCGAGGGACGAGCGATATGTTCTGCCGGGCAAGACGCGGGCATGTGTACGGAGGACCATGGAGCCGGGCGAGAATTCAGGGTGGCCGAGGATTCAGATGCCAGGGGAGTTGCTGGCTGAATCGAGGATCGCCGAGCGGTGCCGAGCCATACCGAGCGACGCGCTAGACTCGGACGTGGGCCACGAGCTCATGAGCTGCAGTGTGCACCCGAGGGTACCTGGCGGTGCCCTGGCCAAGAAGAAGGAACGTGCGGAAAAGAGAGCTCGAGGGTTGAGGCCACGAAGGCAGAGGAAGCGGCGCGCCGCTCGAGAGGACGAGTTTCTGGCAGCGTTCCTGAGCCGGACGTGAGACCCGTACGTGTCGGCCAGGTCGAGCTCCGGTGTGTCTGTTCAAGGTCCAAGGCCGAGACCTGCCGAACGGCATCTGCCTGGGTGCAGTGGCCGGGAGCAGGTTCGTGGGCGAGACCTACCGGGTGTGGTCCTCGCGAGCCGTGGCCGGATCCTGGACCCCCGGAGTTGCGACCCTGACTGCTGGGCTGGCCGCGACGTCCGACTCAACGGCGCTGCACACGGTAGCATATCCGTGCGCCGTCAGAGGTTCCACCCGTGTCATCAAATAAATTGTTCATGTTATTCCTTTCTCGTCCGCTATAAGCAAACATAGTGACTAACGTACTTAACCATCACACCTGAGCCGGCATGTCGCGTGTACTCGCTTTGACAGTTGATGAGTATTCGCGAGCACTGTAAATCGAGCGGTGATATTTACGACAGCATATGGCACATACAATCGCCAGAAATCCCCCTGCTCGAGGCGCTCTTAGAGACGCCTTTGTCTGGGCCTGTGCATCACGGGATCTGACTTTGACTAACCTGGTATGAGAGGGCGTATTTCAGGACGGGTGGTGGATTCGCGACACTGCGTGATCGCACTATAGCTGTAGCCAACCCTTCGCTGTCCGATGGTTATTACTACAAAGTTTCCTATATATTCACTAGAGGAATCTTTGGCGCTAGTGTCTATGGGAGCTGCAACGCATAGCGCTTCAGCGAGGATGAGAGTTATGGGTGTGACATGGATTTGCCTAGTCTTCGTACTTTGTGTTCGTTCTGACTTTTCGTGGCTTGAAGTTGCTTTGTCATGAAACAACAATCTGCAAATTTTCGGCACCTTTGCTTCACCACTTTAATCTTTTAGGCTTACCACTTCAAATCGAGTAGTGAAGTGAAAAACGGCTTGTTCTTTCCTTCGGAACAAAAGCAAAACACTGCAATGAACCGAGTCACAAAAGCGTTTGCTGCCCGCGAGCACAAAGACTATAGGCAAACCCATGTCATACTCCTAATTCTCATGGTCGCTGAATGATCGCAGTGCCCATGGGCGCTCTAGTTAATTTTAGGAAACTCTATGGTTGTCAAGACGCGTGAGTGGCTGAACTTTTTTATCAGACCATGATTATTGTTTTACTCTGAACTGAAACAACTGCTAAAGTTTGTATTGCATACGCTATTCCAAAAGACTGCGGGTTTGGGTCATTGAGTACAGAAATATTGATCGACGTGCATCACGGCATACGTCGTTTAGATATGATGACCTGAATGTTATGAGCTATTTCCACGAGGATAAGCGATACTAAGCCACAGTTTGAATTTTTTCCGTGAATACGCAGTACTGTTTTTCTAATTAGCGACTATTTATATGAATTTAGATTCATATGCTATCTTGTGAACTTTATTACGAGAGCCTGGCTTTGTACTGGTATACATTTTTGCTGTAAAAGCAGCACTATTAAGACATTTACTTGATAAAATTCTTCGGCCTCTGCGTGCAATGTTACTCGACGCCTTAGTTTTGCAGCAGAATGTTAAGCCGCGAATTGGTGCGTTCATAGACAGATGGCTGTAGTCCCAGATAAGCTTGCGAAATTTTCGAATGGAACCCGCACCCTGTGTCTGATTACAGTTGTGAATTGTGTATTTTTTACACATTCTTACACATTGTCTATCAATAGTGTTTCCCATATTGTGCACAATAGCTTAGAACTCAAATTTTTCTGCTCTTGAAAAAGCTGGCCGAGGGGCTATTTATAATGGTGCCATTTGTAGCGATATGTGGCTATCTAGAATTGGCTTTACATAATAACCACTACTTAGCTATAGCCTCAAACAAAGGCACTCTCGTATCGTAAGCATGATGTTTGCGGTTCAAACTGTGGCAGCGCAAATCCTCGTAATTATACTTTATATTGGGAGAACGTTAAATGCTTAGTAGTGTTCACTGCTTCGATTGTTGCCTTGAACAAGATTTGACCACTTGTTTAAACGTGTCCTCCCACGACACCCCGTGCTCAGGAATCTTTCATCTCTAGAGCTGTGGTCACGTAAGCGAAGAACGCTGTTCAATATTTTTAAAAAAAACACGGTAGCCCGAGCATTCGAGAACATAACTTCGGTTACACTAAGTTAGCTTTACAATACCCACAGTAGTACGTGCTTTGTTTACAATTAAGTAAATTTCTTCAAACTATATTGTAGTTGCGCAGTGAACAATCGCTTATCAAGCACCTGGTGGCCGTGGCGATCACGATAATTGTGCGCGAATCGAATAAATGCTTGTACGAGCACCTTGCCGTTATGGATTGCTTCTTTAGGGAAATTACAGCGTTTATTTGATATATACGATTCCATAACGCTAGAGTAATGAAGGTCAATCTTGATAATAAATTTTGCAGCGAAACATCAGTGGGAGCGGGAGATCATAAAAAACTAATTTAGTGTTTTTCCGACCTAATTTGTGCCAACAGCTCCAATGGGGCCATATTCAGCTACTGTCCCCTTGTTGTATACAATGTACTGTTATGCTAATAAATATAAGGCAGTAACTAGACCACATCAGTGGTAGCAATAGTTGAGGGTGAGGGTGCAACGGTGAGCTAACGAGCTGGCGTCTCAGTATCGATTTTAGTTTTCTTTCCTTATCAAGCCTTCTTCTGCGGTAGCACTGTTTTAGTATCCCACAAAGTAGTCAACCTACATTGCTTGAAATGTTGATGCTCAATTTTATTAGCTTCCGAGCAGCACGGGTATTATGAAAGTGCAACAGTAGTTGTTTGTCTTCACCTCTCACGCAGGCTGAGATTTCCGAGTCGAGCGCGTGGCACTGACGTACTGAGCCAAAGATGGCGAGAACCAATGGATCCGACCCCGCCCTGACAGAAAGAGCTGCTTCACTGGAGAGCTGTTTAACGAATTCAGTCTTTAATTGCCAGATGCTGCTGCCTTGCACAGCTACCGCTGAGAGCGCGTGTCAGCTCGTCGATCATCTGTCCATGTTGAACGAGGTCCTGTTTTGGGCGGAAATCGAACTGAGAGAGATGCCGGAAATGTGTGGTGAGCTGTCTCTAGCCAGCTTCGCAAACAAGCATACGAACATTCAGAACGACGCGGGGAAGACCAGCCGAGCAATATCCCTGTTTCTTCAGCTGCTCAAGGCACACGCATGCATATATCACGTCAAGATTCATTACGACGTGCTTGTCGCATATGGACGACTAATTTGCGATGCCCTCAAATGTAGCCATTCGGTTAGAGCCCTAATAATTGATATCGGAGCGTCTGTGGTGAACAAGTACGTCGACGACGCCTTGTGTTCGATGGAACGCTTGGACTTATTGGAATGCTTATCTGTTTCGTCATGTCACGAACTGTGGTTTTCTCTGCCAAAAGTCATTCGGATTCACTCATCACTGACTTCTCTCAAGATTTCCCAGTTGCGCCTGCGAGGCAGCAGGGCCCAGAACCTCGTTGCAGCGCTGAAAGAAAATAGTACGCTCAAAGAGCTGTCGATCCACGGTTCGGTGATATGCGAGGCCGGACGAGGTGTGTTCACGAACTACTTGAAGACCAACACTTCACTCATCACCCTCAGTGTAGGCGAAGATGACGTCAGCAATAGAAACTGCTTCAACTGGATCGCGGAAGGCCTCCTCGTAAACGAAGTGATCAAGAACTTAAGTCTTACCAACATTCTTTTCGATGGAGTGAATGCGACACTGGCGGCGCGGATCTTCAGCGAAAATAAAACCATACGCAGTTTTCACGTGGCGTACTTCCCTCAAGCATTATCTCTCCAGCCGGACACCGATTACAACTTGTGGCATGCACCGCTGTCCAACAACGACACCCTAGAGGAACTCGGGCTTCCCTTCTCCATCTGGAAGCCAGAGCAGTGGGCCGATTTCTTCTGGATTGCTGCTGAAAAAGCGAATCTGAAAAGACTCACCGTTTTTGTGCTTCTGACCGCTCATCCCAACCTGCCAACGTTGTGTAAGGTACTAAAAGAAAGCGGGGCCGAAGAGAAGGTATCGCTCGGAACCTACTTCGTTCGTCACGACGTGGACTTGATGTACTCGAAGGCGTTCTCGGACGTAGACATGTTCTGCTTCGGCGATAGATTAGGACAGTTCGTTTCCCTATTGCAGCCGTTTACCCATATAACTTCCATAAGGTTCACCATCAGGATAGAAAATCTGCCACTGGCTTCGTCCGTCGCCTCGTAAATCCAAGCTACGACGTCGCTGCAGAAACTACGTCTCACCTTGTATGGTGATGAAAGTGACACGAAAGAGAATACGGACATATCTTGGAGAGAGATAGCTGGCGCGCTGTCTTTAAACAGGATCATTAATGAACTAGGAGTATACGTGGATATAGATTACGGCGACAGTGACGAGGAAAGTAACGTCATCGCTGTGCTTTACCAAGAGCAAATAAAGCGGCTTGCCGAAGCGATTCGGTACAGTAGCACCATACGAAGAATCAACTTTGGCTCGGGAGATTCGGTCGCGGTCGCCACCTTTCTGCGTTCTTTTTCCGAGCGCGTCACCGACAACTACATCCTCGTCGGCATCAACATACGCGGAACGTTGAACACAGAATCGGCGCAAGACTGTTTTAAAGTACGGGACACTGTACGTCGAAACTGCGGCCTTGTTGGGCGTGCTGCGCAGTTCATTCGAGGACTTGCATTGGAAAGGTGAGTATCGCACAGCAAATACTTGTATCCCAGTGACATTCACTAAAATTTTAGGTTGTGAAGTAAGCAGGCGGAAGAGTTGTCTGGAATCAATAAGCTCCTTGTTACAATGCAAAACCTGAACATTACGACTTTGGCAGTTAATGCGCCGCATACATTGAGTCGTGTGACATACAGCAGTGAGGACGTGCAATATGTAGCTTCTTGTGAAGACTCGGGCATAGCAAGAAAATAATGCGTGTATTATGCGAGCGTTCTGTGGTGACAGCCTGTTACAAGCTGCCACTCTAGCGTCGCCAGCGCGAAGTCGGCGACGGGAATGACAGCAGGTTGGTTCGTTCCGTACGCAAGCAGAGACAGTGAAGAGATCAGAGACGTGAGAAAACAAAACAAACTTTACTCTAGTGATATTGCAGCAACACGGGATCTAATACAACACTTCGATACAACTAACAAAAGACATCGACACTTGATACAACTAAAGAAATATATAACAGAAACAATAAATCAGCCTACGAGAGAGAACTATTACAAACTACACAAACTAACAAGAATAGAACGACGGAGGAGAAAGTTCGAAGATATTGATACGTGTATGAAACTGTCACCCCCCGACACAGCTGAATTGGCACCCAAATGAAGAAGACAACAACGTGGTTGTAGTGGGTTGGACTCTCCAGCTTCTCCCGTTGGCCTGCATGACTGTGCGCTCTTTCAGCCGTTAGCAAGACCAGCTCTCGGTGAATAAATCTTCCCCGTAACATCTTTTGGTGGAAGGTGCGGGTTCTTCACACAACCCGGCTCTGGAACTCCGCAGTGGACGCCAGCTTTCTCCAGCCGCGATGCCTGAAACTGGCACTCAGGCCTCGCCATCCGCACCGGCTCCATCACCTGTGATTCCCCCCCCATCTTCTCGACCCTGGCACATTTTCCGGCACGGACAGCACGGACGTCGAAGAATGGCTCGCATTATTCGAGCGCGTCAGCAAGCACTACAGGTGGGACGAAACGCTTATGCTGGCAAATATTCTGTTCTACCTAAGGGGTACGGCACGCGCCTGGTATGAGACGCATGAAGAAGAATTAACCAGCTGGGACACATGCAAGCAAAAGCTTCGCGATTTGTTCGGTCGGTCAGTTGCTCGTCAGATGGCAGCCAGGCAGGACCTCGCGTCGCGTGTTCAATCATCGACGGAGTCGTACGTCACGTACATCCAAGACGTACTGGCACTGTGCCGGAAGACGGACAAAAACATGTCCGAGGCGGACAAGATCAGCAACGTGTTGAAAGGCATTGCTGATGATGCTTTCAACATACTAATGTGCAAGAACTGCACCACTGTCGACTCCATCATCTCCGAATGCCGACGATTTGAACAAGCAAAAAGCAGGCGAATCACTCACCACATCGCGATACTACCAAACACTGCTGCGACTTCGTCTTGCGAGGATTCTGCAGCGCCCCGTTCACTTGCGCCTCCTGCCAATATCGCAAGGATTGTTCGCCAGGAGCTGGAAGCCATGGCACCCGCTTCCTATCAGCCCCCTGCGCAAGACCACTGGGCAACAGTCTCGCTCATTCAAGCCGTCGTACGCCAGGAGTTTGCTAACCTGGGCGTCCAGGTTCCCCAGCCGCAGCCCATGAGCACTCCTGTCCACAACGCTGACCACCACTCTGCCCCACTTGTCGCTGCGGCAGCTTCTACTCCTCGGTTTCCACCACGCTACCGAAATCCATCTGAGTGGCGTACGCACGATGATCGACCCATCTGTTTTTCTTGCTTTCGAGTTTGGCACATCTCCCGCCATTGTCGCAACAGGGGGTATTTCCGGCCAAGCTTTCGTAATGTCGACCGCCGTCAGGACCGTGGACACTATTCGCAACCCGGTTTTTCGGATGACCATATTCAGGACTCTTCAGCTCGCCGTTCATCTCCACGCTCCGAACCGTCCTACGCTGACGTCGTCGCCCAAAGAAACTGGTCAAGCCGCTCGCCGTCACCTCAGGGTCGGCCGTCACGCTCCCCTCAACGCCGCCGCTCTCCGTCACCGGCTTATTCTGGCCATTCCCTGGGAAACTGACGAGTGCAGCTCCTGGAGGTGGCGCTGCGTTGACGACTCGGAACGAAAACCCTCAACCGGCTACAATTTCAAGACGCAATTTACTTCGGGTGTTCGTTGATGGCCACGCCGTTACTGCTCTAATTGACACTGGTGCCCAAGTATCTGTTATGAGTTCTACACTTCGATCTCACCTGAAAAAAGTTCTCACACCAGCTATGTTCTCTACTGTTCGAGTTGCTAACGGAAGTCGAACATCGGTACTTGGTATGTGCACTGCCCGCGTTACTGTTGCTGGCCACCACACTTCCGTTCTCTTCGCAGTCCTCGATGCTTGCCCACACGACGTCATCTTTGGAATTGACTTCTTAACCACCCACTCCGCCCTCATCGATTGTTCTACCGGTATCTTACGGCTCGAATTGCCTTTGCGCTCCGATTTCACTCCTCCAAGTCGCACTCGGCTACGATCCGTGAAGTCTCTACGGCTACCGCCCCAGGCTGCTATGTACGTTCCTCTGTCGCCCTTCCCGTCCGTTCCTGATGGAGACTATCTGGTAGCTCCCCTCATTGACTTGACCCTTACGCACCACATCGCACTACCACATACTATAGTGATTGTTGCTAGCAACACGGTGCTACTTCCAGTTCTGAACTTCTCTACGTCGACCCAAGTTCTTCCCCAAGGCATCACTTTAGCCGATCTTTCCACCCTTGATGAATGTTCGATTTGTTCTTTTACACCTGACACTAAGACCATGGCGAAACCTGTCATCACGTCGCAAAATAAGGTATTCCTCGACAAAATGATATCCAGCGACCTCTTACCTTCCCAAATTGCGGCGCTCCGGGGTGTTCTGTTTTCTTACCTGGATATCTTTGACGTCGACGACCGTCCCCTGGGCCGCACAAGTGCCGTAACCCACCGCATCGACACCGGCGACGCCAGTCCACTCCACAAACGCCCTTATCGCGTGTCACATGCTGAGCGCCAAGTTATACAGACGGAGGTCGAGAAAATGTTGAGTAAAGACGTCATTGAGCCTTCATCGAGTCCTTGGGCCCCCCCTGTGGTCTTAGTTAAAAAGAAGGACAACACCTGGCGCTTTTGCGTCGACTATCGCCACCTGAATCGGATCACCAAGAAGGACGTTTATCCTTTACCCCGAATCAATGATGCGCTCGACTGCCTCCACGGCGCCAACTATTTCTCGACCCTTGACCTTCGATCCGGATACTGGCAAATTTCGGTCGACGACCGCGACCGCCAGAAGACAGCATTCATCACACCCGACGGCCTTTACCAATTCAAGGTCATGCCTTTTGGGTTGTGCAATGCCCCGGCTACGTTTGAACGTATGATGGACTCTCTTCTTCGCGGTTTCAAATGGTCGACCTGCCTTTGCTATCTGGATGATGTAATAGTTTTCTCGCCCTCCTTCGAAAGCCACCTGTCTTGTCTCTCGGCAATTCTTGACGTTTTTCGTTGCGCTGGTCTCCAACTGAATTCGTCGAAATGTTCATTTGGACGTCGGCAGATTAAACTACTCGGCCACCTTGTTGACGCCACTGGTGTTCAACCCGACCCTGACAAAGTCCGTGCAGTCCGAGAATTCCCGGTTCCGCGTTCCACACAAGAAGTTCGCAGTTTTATTGGGCTCTGCTGATACTTCCGCCGCTTTGTCTTCAACTTCGCGGATATTGCTAGGCCCCTCACGGATCTCCTCAAAAAGAATGTGGCCTTCTCTTGGGGAAGGGACCAAGAACATTCCTTCGCGTCGCTAATTACCGCCCTCACCTCACCACCTGTGTTGGCTCATTTTGATCCAACGGCTTCGAACAGAGCTTCGCACCGATGCAAGCGGCCATGGCATTGGTGCTATACTCGCTCGGATACAGAATGGCACCAACCGTGTGATAGCCTACGCTAGCCGCCTTTTGTCGCAAGCGGAACAAAATTATTCTATAACTGAGCGGGAATGCTTAGCCCTCGTTTGGGCTATCGCGAAATTCCGTCCGTACTTATACGGACGTCCGTTCGCAGTCATCACGGACCATCATGCGCTTTGCTGGCTGTCAACGCTTAAGGACCCTACAGGGAGACTCGGCCGATGGGCTCTTCGATTACAGGAGTACACTTTCTCGGTTGTTTATAAATGTGGAAAGCTGCACAGCGATGCTGACTGCTTATCCCGGCACCCCGTTGATCCACCTAGCTCCACTGATTTGGAATCCGATGCCTGCGTTTTAGCCATCACTGACTTTTTGAACGTGGCTGACGAACAGCGCCGAGATCCATCGTTGCTCACCATCATTGACCGCCTTCAATCGCGTTATGCTGACCCTTCTCTCAGCAGATACCTGCTTCAAGACAACATTTTGTACCGCCGCAACTTACACCCCGACGGCGCGGAACTTTTACTCGTCGTACCGCATCACCTGCGGAAGAATGTTCTGCGACAATTCCACGACGCTCCAACTTCTGGACATCTAGGAGTCTCCAGAACTTACGACCGCATTCGACGACGAGTATTCTGGAAGGGTCTGTACCGCTCTGTTCGCCGTTACGTCACATCTTGTGACCTCTGCCAGCGCCGCAAGAAGCCTACGACTCCCCCTGCCGGTCTTCTTCAACCTATTGAAGTTCCAGCCGAGCCATTTTATCGAGTGGGGTTGGACTTGCTAGGTCCCTTTCCTACTTCTACAACTGGAAATAAATGGATTGCAGTGGCCACAGACTATGCCACTCGGTATGCAATCACTCGAGCGCTACCAACCAGCTGCGCAACCGACGTTGCCGACTTCTTGCTGTACGACATTATTCTCCAGCATGGCGCTCCGACTCACCTGCTCACAGACCGTGGTCGCTACTTTCTATCTCGTGTGGTTGATGACCTACTCCGATCTTGTGCTACCCGTCACAACTTCACCACATCTTACCACCCTCAGACTAACGGCCTTACGGAGCGCCTAAACCGCACATTGACGGACATGCTTTCCATGTACGTATCTACCGACCACACTGATTGGGACATAGCTCTTCCGTTCGTAACCTTCGCCTATAACTCGTCGCGTCATGAAACAGCGGGCTACTCCTCTTTTTATCTACTCTTCGGACGTCATCCCTTACTGCCCTTCGACACACTGCTTTTATCAGACCACCCATCCTCCACTTCGTACGCTCAGGATGCGATCACCCGGGCCCTCACGGCACGCGCGGTAGCGCGCGCTCGGTTATCGTCGTCGCAGACAGCACAAAAGTCCCTTTACGACCGTCGACATAGAGATGCCGTTTTTTCTGCGGGATCTCTTGTTCTCTTGTGGCTCCCATCTCGACGTGTTGGCCTCTGCGAAAAACTACTATCGCGATACGCCGGGCCCTACCGAATCATTCGTCAGGTCACACCTGTGACCTACGAGATTTCCGCTACCACAAACTCATCAGCTGCTGCACCCAGAACGGAAGTAGTCCACGTTTCTCGTCTCAAGCCCTACAACACCGACTCGCTCATTTAACAGGCACCGAGACGGTGCCTTACGGGCCGGGGTGATGATACGTGTATGAAACTGTCACCCCGACACAGCTGAATTGGCACCCAAATGAAGAAGACAACAACGTGGTTGTAGTGGGTTGGACTCTCCAGCTTCTCCCGTTGGCCTGCATGACTGTGCGCTCTTTCAGCCGTTAGCAAGACCAGCTCTCGGTGAATAAATCTTCCCCGTAACAATATAAACAGGTGAAGGCATACGTGTGATGACCGGCAGCGTTGTGTCCCCGACGATCGGATGCGAGAAGTCGAAGAGAGTTCTGGCACGACTGCGATGTCGGCGGTGTTGCAACGCTGGTGGCTCCGGGAGGCTAGTGCGTGCAGGTGACTTCGAGCAGGTTGAGCTAACTCGAGGCGAAGTCCCGATGTCTACGTTGCAGACGTTAATATCGCGTCACAACTTGACGAACGGCTAAGTTTAGGTGGCCAGCCGATGCAGAGCCACACTAAAAACTTCTAGAAGAGAGGCTTGTTGATCTGTTTCTACACCATCTTGGTCAGCGACTAGTCTGCCTAGCAGAGCAAAATCCTGCGCTTAAATCCCCCTCGTGTCTCCTCGCTCTCTTCCTTGGGGACAAGAGACCTCTACATGGGTCCAATAATGCGCGTTTAATTGATGCAAACTCCGCCCCAAAAATATTTTGACCCCATCCCTTTTTAATTTGGAGAGGGCCCGCAACTAGCGAGAGTGACAACCTGTCGGGTTGTTGTCATACGGTTTGGCCACCAGAGCGTTTCCCACGCTTTTCCCCGTGGGAACGGTCAAATGTTTGGCTCTCAGCCGGTGTGTCTCGTAGTCTAATCCTTGTTCGGGGTATACCGCGGCCTTCTACGACCTTGCAGACGCCGCCACAGTTACAAAAGGATTAACCGTCAGGCGGCGACGTTCTAAGAAGAGCACCCCATTTTGCACTGCTCGGCTCCCTTTCATGCGCCGCCGTTTCTCACGGTCAGTCGGGGAGTACGGCGCCCGTTAATTGCCGTGACGCGGTGTCGCCAAAAATGGCCGTCCGTGACATTGCCCCCCACTTTCAGAATGTTATTCATAGCATTTGTTCACACGGAGGGGAATTTTTTCGACAACAAGGAACAAAACACCACCAACAAGGGAGACATGAGGGCTGTCCCTCTCATACACAACATAACTAGGCAGAGTGCATCAAAGTAACAACAAAAGAAAAAAACAAACAAATTGTTAGAGTACCAGCTTCAGTTACACGCAACAATATCAATGCGCCATACAAACAAAAAGAGGAAATAGCCGTGTAGGGCAGCCATCAATACAGAATACACTGCACGAATGTATACTACGAAACAAAACGGGACAGGTGCGCTCCTATACTGTAGGGTAATCTTTCAATGTGCATTACAACAAGTAAAAGAACCAATGCACCAAGCAAAAAGAAAATAACTCAAAATACATTTCTTATACAATGAAATACGGACATGCCAACAAAAAACAACCAACAAAAAAAAGAACATGCTCATAGACCTCAATTCTCAATGCGCGCAACGACAACTGTACCTGGTCACGCCGCCAATCTTAATCAATTTTCAAATCATTCGGTTTGTGCTAACATCTTCCTCAAATGCTCATTCATGCCACATCCCCATGGCAGTGGAGGCATACGATGCCACACTAAACCTTTGAAAATACTAGAAAAATGACACTTTTTCTCGGTTTTTACCTTCTGCAAATTTTTGCACTCATGATTAAACTAATTCGATGCTAACTTTCAGCCTTTGGCTCGGCGGTTTTTCTTCTGAACAATTTACACCGAATCACGTAACTTGCAAAAATTATGACTGAAGTCTGCATCTGTAAAGCAACACTAAGTAACCATACTTAGCACGCACGTGCAATAATTCTTCAAACTGACCGCCCCCCTTTCTCAATTAGATTCGCTTGAATCGCACACGATGGGGTCGCGTTCCCGGCGGCTTTCGAGCACGCCAGAGGTTACAAAAAGCACGAACGCCAGACTGTGTCCTGCTGTCACGCCTCATTCTGCATTTCGGTCGGCTCCCCTCAGGAATGTGCAAGGGACGCCAGAACCAGTGGGGAAGCCTGGGTAATAGTGTCTTTGTGGTCGCCCCCACGCAGTACTTAGCCGTAGTGCCTTTTCGACTTTGAACCTTCGGGCCAGGCCGCTTTCCCGAAGTCGTCGAAATGAACCGCGCGTTTCGTTCGGGTGACGCACCTCTTTTTCCCCCTCTACACCTGGCTCGCCGCTTGTGCCTCCATGAACTGCCACCATTGACGTTTCTTGAAAGGGATGAATGGCCTAGCCTTTGGTCTTTCTCGAGATGGAGTAGGATCTGCCCTAGGCTTCCACAGTGCGGTGCGCATCCGCTTCTTTCGTTTTCGGCGATGTTTGCTTGCCCCCTTTGTCTCGATAGGCCCGTTTACATTGACCCGACGAGGGAGCGTTGAGTCGAAATAAACAGGTTTTCTGGACTCGCCCTGCCCATGTATAAACAGTATAAGCGGACGCGTCAGGGCGGAGAGTCGTCGCGGCGAGTCCCGTCGACCCGGAGTCAAGGGGGTAGGTTCACCGAACTCGCCGCGCTCAGAAAGGGCATGTATAACCGGTCGCGCTGAGTTGACGGCTCGTGACCGCCCGTCGCGGTCTCCGCTTCCCCATCACTCCGACGTGATGGGGACAGGGGAAGCGACCATCTACGATTACACTATAAAAAGTAATGGTTGGTCACTTTACTACACTATTCATTTTTGAAACCAACTTTCTAAAGAAAATTTTAATTTCTTAAATATGGTGGCAGTTAGGTTGCGACGAAATTTCGAAAAAGTGAAATATTATACGCAGCACGGTAAAACGATTCCAGTCGGTAGGAAAAGAACCGAATCTTCTTGTTAAAACGCATTCACCAATAGTGTATGTTAATGTGCTTTGCAGGGAAGCAATGCAGTGTTCTTTACCAAAGTCAGAAATTTTTACAGCTTTTCAACTTCTCCAGAGACAACGCAGCTGCATAGCTTGCTTGCATTGTTGACGGTAAGTGGGGGAAAACACGAGTCGCGAAGACAGTAGTTTGGAAGCGCTGGCACATGAACTTTGAAAAATTTGCAATATTGTTCATGTTCAGGCACTTATCGGTCTGTGTGGCGCTCCATATAAACATATACACTTTGGATCATTTCAAAGGGTGCAAAAACGATATTTATTTTTGTATATATAATACGAATCTTTGTTTTACGCGAGAAAATATTATTTATATTGAGCTGCCCCCAAGGCTGTGAACGGCGGACCGTAAGCGCACTTCACTGCACCGAGGGTTCCTTGGCAGCCTCCTAAATGCACCAAAGCCGGCTTGTTGATTCGTGTTCCATTTTCCTGCGCTTACCGCCAGTAATAGAAACAAATTATGCAGCTGCATTATCTCATAAAAAGTTGTAAGAGCTGTAAAAAATGTTTAAGTATCACCCAAGAACAACGCATTGCTTCCCCTCAAAGAACATCTTGAGACAACCTAGCAGCTGTGAACGCGTTGTGCCAAGGAAACGCTGTGTTCTTCCTACCCACGAGTTTTTTTCACAACCTAGTTATTGGGCGCTGCCACGATATTTAAATTGCTCTGAGAGTTAGAAAAAAATTCCTCCGAAAACTGGTCTCAAAACAAAAATGAAAGACAGGCTTTCGGTGAGCCTCGACGCAAAGCGTCACTGCTATTACCGCTCACCTCAACTCGTCCGTGCGAGTTCATATAAACTCGGGCGCGTCGAGGTAAGCTGAACCCGCCACTCAACTCAGCCCGCCCCCGTCGCGTCCATGTACACGGGGCTGATGTCATCATCATGTCGCTTCGGGACCTCAAAAGTTGGGAAGCTCGTTGGAGCTGGTGCTAGGTCTTCCCTCCCGATAACGCTTTTTGAACTCTGTGTCACGAAGGACTGTCGGGCCAAATTAGCTTGGTCCACACTGATTAAGCCATCAACCGGGCCCTCTCCGACGGCATCGCTGCATTCCTGAAGCGTCGCGTCCTCGCTCTGCTTCGCCACTGTGCTAATCATGCCTACCTTTGACGATGTCGAAACGTACTCTTGAGGCACGAAGGAGGTTTCCAACATCTTACTGGGCCCATTAGGGCTGCTGGCACTCTCCGTCATCCACGCAAGGAGCGTCTTTCGACATCGTCTCTACCTCCAGACCGGCCAAGGCTTCATTCTCAGCATACTCGACCTTGATGCATTCTAGAATACGCGGGCCCTTTTCTGGCGCGATCTCTGGTTCTAGCGCTTCCTGCCACACTTTAACGTCCATCGCTTTCTGACGCGCCTCGCTTTAAGACTGTTGTCTTTCTGTTTTGCGCTTTCTTTCAGACTCTTGTCTGAGCCGCTCTTCTTTTGTCCACACAGAAGTTCCGAATATCCGGAACATCTCTGCCTTAACTACCTCGTAGTTGTTCGTGTTCTGCTGACTGAGTCGCGCAACAACGTCATTTGCCTCGCAAGGCAGAACCGTGCGTAGCCCTTGACACCATGTGTCTCGCTCGAATGACAGATCCTCGCCGGCATCGCCGTGCTCACTGCTGGATCGGCTCACCCTGCTACCCTCACTGAGGCGAATCTTTAATTGCAGTAACTGCACTTCCCGTTCTCCGGCTTCCCTTGCCGCTTCTCGTTCTTTCGCCCTTTCTTTGCGCTCTCTCTCCCTTTCTTCCCTTGCCGCTTCTCGTTCTTTCGCCCTTTCTTCGCGCTCTCTCTCCCTTTCTTTTTCCCTTTTCTCCCGGGCCCGTGCCCGCTCTTCTCTGGCTAACGCCTGCGCCTGCTGCTCCTTAACCCATTGTCTCAGTTCGGTGCCCTCGAGGCCTAACTGTTTACCGTGTGCGATCCGCTTATCAAAATCCATACACTCCATACTGCAACTGTCACTATAATGCCACTATAAAAACAGCGCAATCATTGCAGGATGCAACCGCTTCAACTGTGCGGCTCTATCACCACGCTGTCCGACCGGATCTCGTTCACCCCTCACTGTCTTACGCTTGTACGGAACGTCCTGTCTCGCAGACGCCAGTTTTGTTACAAGCTGCCCCTCTAGCGTCGCCAGCGCGAAGTCGGCGACGGGAATGACAGCAGGTTGGTTCGTTCCGTACGCAAGCAGAGACAGTGAAGAGATCAGAGACGTGAGAAAACAAAACAAACTTTACTCTAGTGATATTGCAGTAACACGGGATCTAATACAACACTTCGATACAACTAACAAAATACATCGACACTTGATACAACTAAAGAAATATATAACAGAAACAATAAATCAGCCTACGAGAGAGAACTATTACAAACTACACAAACTAACAAGAATAGAATGACGGAGGAGAAAGTTCGAAGATATAAACAGGTGAAGGCATACGTGTGATGACCGGCAGCGTTGTGTCCCCGACGATCGGATGCGAGAAGTCGAAGAGAGTTCTGGCACGACTGCGATGTCGGCGGTGTTGCAACGCTGGTGGCTCCGGGAGGCTAGTGCTTGCAGGTGACTTCGAGCAGGTTGAGCTAACTCGAAACGAAGTCCCGATGTCTACGTTGCAGACGTTAATATCGCGCCACAACTAGACGAACGGCTAAGTTTAGGTGGCCAGCCGATACAGAGCCACACTAAAAACTTCTAGAAGAGATGCTTGTTGATCTGTTTCTACATTATCTTGGTCAGCGACTAGTCTGCCTAGCAGGGCAAAATTCTGCGCTTAAATCCCCCTCGTGTCTCCTCGCTCTCTTCCTTGGGGACAAGAGACCTCTACAAGGGTCCAATCATGCGCGTTTATTTGATGGAAACTCCGCCCCAAAAATATTTTGACCCCACCCCTTTTTAATTGGGAGAGGGCCCGAAACTAGCGAGAGTGACAACCTGTCGGGATGCTGTCATACGGCTTGGCCACCAGAGCGTTTCCCACGCTTTTCCCCGTGGGAACGGTCAAACGTTTGGCTCTCAGCTGGTGTGTCTCGTAGTCTAATCCTTGTTCGGGGTATACCGCGGCCTTCTACGACCTTGCAGACGCCGCCACAGTTACAAAAGGATTAACCGTCGGCGGCGACGTTCTAAGAAGAGCACCCCATTTTGCACTTCTCGGCTCCCTTTCATGCGCCGCCGTTTCTCACGGTCAGTCGAGGAGTACGGCGCCCGTTAATTGCTGTGACGCGGTGTCGCCAAAAATGGCCGTCCGTGACACAGCCACTGAGAGTTTTCCCATATGAGCCCACTGTATACTCATGGATTCTAAACGTGAATCTTTAGGGCCAAGTAATGCACGTACTTAAGATTCTATCGTCTAAAGCTCGTATTATAACGTCGTGATTGGGCCATGGACACTTACATAAAGGCGAAAATTAGCATAGGGGTCAGATCCGCGACGACATTACGAGGTCATCAGGCGTAGTTTCTCTGATCACTTGTACAAGAAAGTGGCGCGTTTTAATACATGAGTACCGTAGTTTTGATTGTTGCACCGTTAAAACACAGTAAAACATAAATTGTTAGCGTTTTTTTTTTCAAGTAAATAGACACTTGCGAGTTTATCTTTATTATTATACGCACATAAATTAGAATCTTGTCACTCACTGTGACATCGAACGTAGTATCAGCTCGTTCTGCCATCAAAAACCGTCCACGCTAACATGTTTAACGAACTCTTCTGCTCTAATTTGAAAGCGGCACAACCTCTTAAATAAAATTATATTACCGTCTATGTCGCTTGTTAGTGGCTAAAACAAATTCATTCACCGCTAGGTGTAGTGCCGGGCTCAAAAATTTATATACTTGGATTTAAGCATGGCCATTTGTTCTGCTCGCAACAATTTAATATGCAGCATTATAGTTTAAACAGTGCTATAGGCACGTGTCTAATTATCTCAGTTCTTGTCAAACTTGTCTTAGCGTTCCGCCACAAGGAAATGAACTTGTGCATAGCACAGTCTAAAGAAAACTATAAAGTCCTTTCGTATAGATTTTAACAAACGTGTTTTATGCCGGGGTTTACCACGGCTACGCTGACGCACGTCTGTCACAGAAGTCACGTTGAAAAATACATTCTAAGAGATGCCAAAGAAGCCAGCTAGAAGCCAAGAAAAGTTTGTGCGAAATCGAACCAGCAACCCCTAAACTCTCAGCACGTGGTGCCGGCCACTACGCCATGAAGCGTATGGTTTCTGGATTGTTAATGGCAAGTCATTTATATACACCTTTATACCGTTAAGCAGTACTCAGAGACTTCGAAACTTTAGCGGGTTTTTGTTACCAGTGGCGAGATGACGTGACAGGCTCATGTTAGGTAGAGTAATTGTATATGGTCGCTACGGAACCAGAGTAGCGCATAGGTCCACCATCTTGCCTGGTTAGCAACCACAGCTCTGCGGCGAAGTCGCCGTCTGTTTTTGCAGGCGACATGCTTCCCATGTTGCAGATTGGTATACTTGGCTTGCACTGTTTAAAGAGCAAGGCAAGCACTATTTGCAGTGCTTGAAGGCCGCTTTTCTGCCCGATTACCAACAAATTGTATCTTATTAGAGCTGACTAAATAACTTGGTAAAAAAAAGCGACGTTCTTGCTCAGCGTGTGGCGAAAAGTGCAGAGCGAATATTATCAACCTATTTCGTCTTGGGACACTCACATTTCACGCATTTGAGAAGTTTTTCACTGCATAACGAGCGGGAACATTCAGTATTATCATTACGGTGGTGAATTGCGACATTCATTGCCCTTGATGGTACATGAAATCACCCGATGAGTCTCGGTGGTTATAACGCAATTAAGAATTATGCCTCTCTTTTTAAGTGCGTAAGAGCATAACTACGCACTCTTTGCACAATTCGCGTTGTGTGATGCATGGTTTTTATTTCACCGCTATAAAATACTTTAGTGCACATGTTAACGGAAATTTTTACCCGATAGCAGCCTCATAAGTCAGTTTAGAACTCAGCTTCAAGTTTTGACGTAGCTTTGCGGTAGAGGTCTGTACTACCACGCAAAAGACTAGGGTTCGATTCCCAAGTAAAACAAGTATGTTTTCGTTCGCTTAGGTTTTTATTTTTTTTTTCACAGTGCAATAGTGGTCACGGACACTGGCGGCGGCGGGGCGCACATGAAGCTGATCCGCAGTCACCCGTACACATCCATGAACCACGTTAAGAAAAGGCGCGAAGACCAGACGGATTCGCTTTTAACGTGACTGGCGGTGTTTCGCGCGAACGCAGCGGCGGTGTCAGAAAACACAAAATTGGCCTGAGCGTCAGGTTATCCGCAATGCATGGTCGCTAGCGGCGCCGGAAAACTGTTGCGCTACTCTGGTCCCGTGGGGACCATATACAGTTACACTAGAGTTAGCTTCCAGTGAATTTAGCGTTAGGCGCGATCTTAGTCGTCAGCTCGACGAGGTGGAGGAGGCAAAAACTTTCACTGAAGAAAGCGCTTCCTCCATGGAGCGGCGTCGCTCCTGCACGCGCGCTCATCCTCTACTTGTAATTCTGGAGAGGACGAAAGTCAGTTCGCATGCTGACGCGGCCATGTTTACGAAAAGAGCGCGGTGCTGACAAACGACGCAGGAAGAATTGAGGCAGTTGTTCGCGCTTGTCTTGTGTATACTTGTGCGCTCGGTTCACGTGACTTTCTTTCTGTCTGAACAGCGTGCTTTTAAGTGTCGAGCTGGGACAGTTGTTAGTCTGTGCTCGTCCTGTGTATGCTTACGTCGTGCGTGCTTTGCGGTTGAGCTGTTTGCTGCAAGTTTCGAGCTGCTTGCCGTTCTCAACGTGACTTTGCAATTTATTGCTGTTGCTGAAACAATGCACAATGAACGCTCAACTACCTTTGTAAAGAGGCGTTTCACTTTCGTGTTATTTCGGTTCCTGTATAGGGGGATCAATCCAAGTTTTCTTTTTCTAGAGTTTTGTCTCCCCATGTGTACGACGGTGCATTCGGGTAACTGGCATAGCGTTTGCTTAAGTTAAATCGCACGTCCGCTACACAAAAAAGTCCATTTCAATGGCGCAGGCGCTCCGCCGGAGCACTCGAGCAATTATGGTGCCACGCCGGACTGCTCGAAGAGCTCGCTGAGCAACAGAGCCTCAGCGTAGCCGAGGTCACACCGATAGTTCGGCGGGGTCTTCGCAGCATCGAAGGTCTGCACGACTTCATGCGGCTGGCCGGCGTTGTCCAGGACAGCGTCGTGTGCGAGCCTCGCCAAGACGGTCGACCTCAACTGGACACTCTCAACGAAGACTGCTGGAGGCTAGTGCGACGTTTTCTGGTGCTCGACGACGTTGGACAGCCTTCAGAGCACCGTGGGTGTCAATGACTGGCCTTGCATTCAATTTCGCAAGAAATTTGCGATGCATAATAAAGAAAAAAACAGACCGGGCGTCCAAATCTGCATAGACACGTTAGTTGTAATCCAGCATTATTCAATTTTTCAGGCATTCAAAACATTTGTTATGGTAGCTTTGCCGAGATACAATGAGTGTTGCGACGTCCACACCCGTATTTCTGTGATACAGAATGTGTTCAGTCAGCAAAGGACGTATCCAATGAGCTTCTTTTGACCATATGCTCTCTCTGTATACAATAATGGACTTCTCTTCCCTCAATGTAAAACTAGAAAGCTCGCCGCCGAGAGCATCTAAAGCGTTAAGTGAGAATTTTTTCAGACAACATATTGGGCGTTTAGTAGAATCTTTTTTTTAAATCACGCAGTGTAATGCTGGACATGTAACGACGATAAACACCTCATATAGGTGGACACAAATTTACCTTCAAGGAACTCTTCCTTTTGTCATTTTGTAATGATTTCTTATCCTTATTCAAGTGAAACTTTATTCTACGAGTTCACAAAGGTTTGCTGAGGGTTACACTTTATATAATCGATTTATGGCTGCTTCAATCTCATCGCTGTAGAGAAAATGAGCAGAATTCATTCTACTAGCTATAAAGCCTTGGCGAAATTTAGTATTGCACGCTGACTTCGCCGCACTCTTGAAAGACTGACTAAGCGGTGGTGGAGACGCGCTCGCACGCGGCGTTCCGTTCAAGACCACTGCAAATGCTCCAAATGCCATTTTAAAGAAGATAGTCTTTCTTGGGGACCTTCGACGCAAAAATTTTGTACCGTGTCCACCCTTAACTGTACTGGGTACTCTGCATGAACGGCACCAGACGGTACCCCAAACGGCCGACCCTATCCGCAGCGCCCACCAATGTTGCTCAAGGTTCAGCGTTCAGGCTTGTGCGATTGTCAATTGAAAAGCAATTATCGCGCATATCTGAGGCACCATAACAACACGTATATATTCTGTATGTGTGTCTTTTGCTAGAAAAGGCATACATAAGTAATTATAGGGACCGTAGCGTTTAGCACGCTGCGCTCACCATGCAACGCTTGCACAAAAAGGCGAGTGATTCCAACGCTTTGCTAAGACGACACGGTGGTGGCACCTACCGTCACCCCCGGAAGCTTTTCAGGCCTGCGCGTCACGTGACGTGACGTCGACGACGTCACATCGCGCCGGCCGGCCGGCCGCCCTTCGCTGGGTGCCTGCGCCAGCCGCGAGCGCTTGCCGCGAGCGCCCTTCACGCCTACCGACTCGGGCGAGGTTCCTTGACACCATGTCCGCACGATTTATCAAGGTATCGATTGATTGTATGGTTTAACGCGCCGACATAACGCAGGCGATGAAGCGCGCCGTAGGGGAGGGCTCAAGATCAAGTTTGACTACCTGGGAATCTTTATTGTGTGCCGAAATCTCGTACACACGAGCGCTTTTGCTTTTCGCCTCCATCAGAAATGCGGCCGCCGCAGCCGGGTATCGAAACCGCGCCCTAGTGCTCAGCAGCGCTACGCCTTAGCCACTGAGCCACCGCGGCGGGGGAACTTATCAAGGTATCAAGAAATAATGAATATCGTGAATGGAATAATGCATATTTATTTATCACAGCCAGACGCCATCTGTACAAATATCACAGTGCGCATTGTTCTCGGTCCAGGCAGACGACAGGCAACACAAGATGTTGCCCTTAATGCTGAAAATATGCCAAAAGTAAAAAACACAATATCTTGCCACATAAACTCAGAAAACAAAACAGATTGTAACAGCAAAAACATCCCCGAGCTTTGGAACAGAAAAAGCACACTTTCATTTAAATTGTAGGTTAGATGAAAACATACCATTCGTTTATCATAGTAGCAGTAGCAACACAAGGTATCAGGTTCAAACACTTGCCAAAAAATACAATACATAAGAACACTGGTGACTAAATTGTGGTCCACAGCATGATAAATGACAGAAAGAAAAGTAATTGTACTGCCACAGGTAGGTGCATGTCCTAGGGAAAAAATCAAACAAAAATCTAAGAAAAAACAAATCACAGTGCCCAACATGTCTGTACACAGAGTGCACAAGGAAAGTGTACACAGCTTAGGTACCAAAACGGACTGTACAACTGCTACAGTAGGCACCGAGGCAGTTCGAGTTAAAAAAAAAAGTACAGCACTTTTAAAAGCTAACAACTTGAAAAGAGATACAAAACTGGAAACAAGGCTCATTTTACATAAGGCAGAAGTATACCAAGGAAATCAAGTCATGACATGCAATCAAATACACTCTGTGCAGTTTCACAAGAATAAATGAGAAGAGAAAGACGCGACGCTTGGAAAATTACTTTCCAAGAAAAATTCGGGCTTTTCGATTTTTCGCCTTCTGATCTTTTTCAATGCGTAAAAGATCGTTCTTTTGCTTGCACAAGTTGTTGAGCATTATATTTGCTGCACATTTGCAACCAATGTGATGAGGAGCTCGTAGGTGTGCCCGTTTTCACACGTATCTATGTCCTCAAGCCTTGGCAGAGAGTCCAGTGTAAGTTGCCGAACGACATTCTTTTGGTTCGGCCCATGGAGAAACTGGGTAGAGGTACTTTCAGTCATGAGCTTTCTAACTACAACCTCCGTGTACATAACTACTGTGATTACAAGAGCAGAAGGAAATTTGAGGCCACCCCGATCCAGTTGTGCGATTAAATAATGGGTGTCCTCTGCTGTTTCGGCCGTATTTCGGGTAACGACCAACTGCCTCTGGCAGCTTTCACACTTGAGAACTTTCATTGCAGCGTGTGCACAATACCCACCAACATAACCAATCACCGGCATTTGTGCTCTGAGCTCATCAAGGTCAGCATCGCTAACATGAACACTAAAAGAAGTGCCCGCATCCCTGACACTGTCCGTCTCTTCGATGCCTCTGAGATCATCGTTGCTCATCCTTGGAAGGGCATTTTGAAGGCGAATCCTTCCCTCGGTTTCGCAAAGCTGGCGAACAGATATGTGATACTGCCCACCAGCCATCTGCCTGTACTGTCCAAAGCGACTCTCGAGGGGATCCGTCTGGACTTTCCCTAGCAGAATATACTTAAAGTGAAGCTCACTAACGCAGTACTTCACCAATGCCAAAAGGGATTGAGCAGAGAGCCTCAAGGCACTCAATGTCTCCTGGGTAAGTACTCCGGTGTCGTGCCTATAAAATTCCCACACATCGAGCCATGTGATAAAAGCGCTTAGAAAGCTTGCCTTTGGGTCATCTGTGTGGTTTGACATGGGCTCTTCGTAAACATTACGGTGATGGAAGCCCTTACTAGGTGTCTTTACATTGACAATGCTCCACCAACGAAGAATTATTTTGATGAACTCGGCGGTTTGCTGTAGCATGTTGAAAATCAGTATGACCCTTGCGAGCGGCCAGGGCTTCGGCTACGTGCGGATTAAAAACCTGCAGTACGAGTTTGACGTCCTGTCGTTCAAAGCTGCTTGGGTTTAGAGCTTTTGACGTCAAGCCATACCCAGACTTCAGAAGCAGGGGTGACTCCTCTTTATGCAAATCTCTCAAATGCTTAAATGAAGCAGTCATCTTGCATTCGGGATGAACTTCATTGTTCGAAAGCTCGAAGCGGGGGTAGAAAAAGCAAGTTCCAGCATTTTTCTGGTTGAGCCAGTTATTTCTTATGCATTTAAATAGATGTACAGCATCCACCACGTAAAATAACGGCCAATCTGGGTCTGCCGGATGCGGGGTAAACAGGGCTAAGCTTTGGTTCTGGCAGAAACATCTTCATTGCCTTCCTGTTCAGCGAGTTATTGTCACAGACAACGGCTATGACCCTGTATCCAATTTCTTCTAAGCCCAAGATCACCTTCTTCAGCATGCAATGAAGATCTTCACCCTGTAAGGATTTTACCGGAAGAATGTGCGCCACCTCCTTGAATGCGCTCAGTAAACTTTGTATCATAAACACGTGCACCGATGTGGCCGCTTCGTTGGAGTTAACTGCTGCACCACATATGTTCCCACCTTTGTAATCTAAACAAGGTTTGATATGAATCTCGTCAAGCATCAGCGTCACAGTGTGTTCATGTGCCTGCAGATGTTTGAATCTCTGAGACACATACTGAAGGAAAGTGTCGTCAGAAGAATCAACTTGTGGGCACATTTGAATAGACGAGCACACATTTCTAATAGTGCTTGGGTGGGGCAAAAGTTAGTGCACCTGTGCTTCTCGGGAACTTGTAGGCATGTGGTGATATTGTACGCAAGATGCATGCAAGGACCATCACCTGTGCACTATACTGAATGCGCTTTGCAGAAAGGAGTAGTAGCTGCTCCTTCATAAAGTTCACCGTCTCTTTCTTGCCTTCATCAATGCTCGCTTCCAATTTGTCCAGAAGGGAATGTATTGCTTGAGCCAGGTGGCGATAAGTGCAGCGCTCCTCAGACAGCATCGACAGGTTGTTCAAAATTTCCAACAAGGAACTTACTTTTTGAACTGAGTCTGGTACAACAGCGCTACCAAGGTTCTTGATTGGTGAACCTTGATAGCAGGCAAAGACTTCAAGGTTTGCAAGCACGGTCAATGACGCATTCAAACAAGGTTCACGATAGTCGATAATGTTCAAAAACATGGAGCACTCTTCTTTATGAATCACAGTCCACTTCGGAGACACTGACACCCCTTGCAGGCGAGCCCTTAGTTCTTCGAGGGACGAAAACCGGTCTCGTTCTTGCTCCGCTTCATATGACGCCAGTGACTCTTCTAAAGCACGGGCGAGTTGGGAGGCTTCTTGTCGGCTCCTCTTGGCGTCAGGGGTTTCTCTCGTGCTCTGGTCTCGTACTGATAATTAGGACGGACAGCCGGGAAATACTGTTGGGACAGATCCAGGACGCAACCGTGGTACTGGGAGTGCAACTTCAATAACTCTCCCTGTCCTTGGATCCGTGTACGATGTCGTCTTCTCGATGCATGAAGCGTCGAAATGATCCGCGCACACCTGCACAAACGTTTCAAGAACGTTTTGAGACGCCACTTCTCAAAAGAAAAAAATGCGCTCCCGTTTGCATGACCGTGTTTACAGTCCGTGTAGCTAAAACAAAGTCTACCTACGTTTCGCAAGCATCTAAATAAAAGCGCTGCGCTAACCGGTACAAGCAACATGAAAGGAAACACGGGAGCGTGATGTCACCGCACTCCACGAAGCGCTTCCATCGAGAGCTTGCAAGAATGGACGACACCACGGCACTGTTAGTGAACAAAGCGCAGCTGACCATCCTTGCTGCGAACGTGCCTTTCTGGGCGATTCTCAACTGCTGGCGTCAGCGCTTCGCGAGGCCCGGCGGCCACACGCTCAAGTATTTCCCATCATAGGTGATTTCTACCCGAACAAGCAACGACAAGCTAAGAACAGGAGCATCTCAAATTCTTACCTTAGTGCACGAAGTCGGCACGAAGTCCTTCCTAGGAATGGCGCGTAGCCATTGTTTGAGAGCGTCGGCGTCTTTAGGGAAGGAAAACACTTGTATCTTCTTTCCTGTTTTGTAGTTGCCGGTGCATCCGGGTACACAACACTTATTCGGCATTGTCGCATCACTCCAGCATCACGCACGGAAACGAAATTGCCGCAAAACAACAACGGAAAGCAAGAAACGTGAAACACCGTCAACACCACGCCGCCGAACCGTCACCTCCGCCGCCCGCGCTGCGCTTGCTGCCGCTGCGGCTTCCCTGAGAGTCGGCCGGCCGGAAATGACGTTAGATTGCTGGGCGCAGGCCTGAAAAGATTTTCCGGGGGTGACGCACCTACCCGTCGCCTTGCGGTGCGCGTCCGTCTCAGAGCCCGCGCGCTTCATTTTCCAAGAAAACTGCCAGAAAGCGCTCATGTCTTACGTGCGACGTGACTTGATGCGCTCGTTCGCCTCCGCTGCATGCTCGAGGCACCCTAACGCAGTGCCTCCAGAATACCATTCACCGATTTTCTTGCGCAGAACATCAAATAAACATTTTTTTCACTCTCTCCACATGCAAGAGTATCGTCTTTCGACGACATTTGCAGATTAACATGCCTATACGGGGCCAATTTGTTTTTCTGAACACTACTCTCGTGCGTTAAGTACTCGTTTCCTGTCCTGACCACCGTAGGACGCGCATGGATCAAAGTCTTGTTATTTTGAAGCTCGGCACATCCTGGATTGCACTTTTTGTATTGTTTATGCCCTTTCATGCTGCTGTTTACGGTAGAATTATAGGGTGTGTATGTTAGTTCACGCAGTGGCAAAGGTCAAAGCTCGCTGGGCGAACTCGTAACGACTGTGTTCGGCGTCATGCATGGTTCATCTCTTTTCATTTCATGTTTATTTTATACAACCAGTATACATTGTTGCCTAGGGGATGTGTGTAGAGGCAAAGAAAGCCTGACAAAATTGCAATCTCCTGGGTACACACGTACACACGCTGTTATATATATTTAAACAAAAATGGGTGTAGAGAATTGAATCAAAGAAGATTTTTTAGATATCAAGCAATCACAGACAAAACATATGTACATAGAGAGAAGAGAAGGAATGTAGGAAAAGTAGGGAGGTTAACTATACTACGCGTCCAGTTTGCTACCCTACACATGAGGAGGGGGGAGTAAAGAGAGAGAGAAGAATAGGCAGATGTCACATCACATACACAATGCCGAGTTTCACAGGCGGTCCCTCAGTGAAGTTGCTGACAAGTATCGCAGAAGGGCTCGTGTGGCTTTCTGTACTGGTTTGCAGCGCGACCAGGCTCCTAAGATCTTTGCTTCAATAAATGGCCGGTCATCGAGTCTATTCTAGGCACACTGGAAAGTCCGGCGATCTTCATCAAATTGGGCACAGTAGCACAAGAGATGTTCAATAGTCTCTATACAGTTGCAGCTTTCACACATGGATGAATCCGCAATGCCAATGCGATGGCTGAATGACTTAGTAAACGCTACCCCAGTCCAAAGCCGGCACAGCATTGTAGCGTCACGTCGAGAAATCTTGGATGGCAGTTGTTTCTAACGCAATGACTTAAGATTCTTAGGGCGATGATTGGAGCTAAGTGGAGAATTCCATTGCGCAAGCGTGGCATTATGTGCGATGTGACGAAGTTCTCTAGCTGCGTCTACTCTTGACAAGGGTATTAACAGTGTGGGCGCTCCATCGTGGGCACCTAAGGCAGCGTCGTCGGCGAGGTGGTTACCACTGATGCCACAGTGGCCCGGCAACCATTGTAAAACAATATCATGTCCTTGATCAGCAGCGCGATGACAAATTTCATTAATACGATACACCATCTGGTGGTAGTTTCCACGTCGTACACTTCGCACGCATTGAAGGGCTGCCTTGGAGTCGCAGAAAATGGCCCCAACTGCTAGGGGATTCTTGCGTAACAAACTCCACAGTGGCTCGAAGAGCGGCGAGCTCGGATCTTGTAGATGTGGTGACGTGTGATGTCTTGAATTTGACGGTGATTGATCGAGATGGCATGACAAAGGCACCTGTCGAACTTCCCGAGACCGAACCGTCCGTGTAAACATGAATTCGGTTAGCATACGACAAATGCAAAAGGTCCAGTGAGACCTGCTTAAGGGCTGCAGATGACAAGCTTGCCTTTTTAGATATCCCCCGCACTTCAAGGTGCACAGTCGGTCTTTTCATGCACCACTCGGGAGATAGTGGTATGGTTGCGGGCGAGAATCTCCACGAGATGGAATTCTGGTTAGCCGCAGCAACTTTGGAAAACGCTGCCTTTGGTCTTTCTAGTGGCAAGCTAGCAAGGTGGTGGTTAGGCACTCTGCATATGTGACGGATATGTGTCTGGAGTGTGTAGACAGTTATATATGTCGTGATCAAATAGACTTTAGCAATACCAATTGTTGCTAACGTA
Organism: Rhipicephalus annulatus; assembly: GCA_013436015.1. Taxonomy (NCBI): domain Eukaryota; kingdom Metazoa; phylum Arthropoda; class Arachnida; order Ixodida; family Ixodidae; genus Rhipicephalus; species Rhipicephalus annulatus. Next base: position 45,588 of record WOVY01006473.1, read on the forward strand.
TTAGCGCACTGAGGTATACCCCCAAGCATGTGTGGAGGACTTGGCCTTGAATGCTTTGCAGGACCCTGATGTTAGTTTTTTCCGGTGTTGGAAAGCACGGGTGTGCTATACCGCAAATATCCCAAGAAGAGCGCTCTGTACAGCTGAAGCATAGATGACACTGATGTGCCCCACGTTTTACTTGCGAGAAATCTCATCAAGTGTGCGATAGAGCTGAGCCTCTTCTTCAAGTGCGAGATGTGAGCATCCACGAGAGATCTCTGTCAATAATGACGCCCAGGAATCGGTGACGTCTCATATACGAAAGGTTCAAGTTGCCGATAGATAGAGGATAACAGATCATGGGCTTACGGGTAAAAGGGACTAAGGCGCACTTCTCAGTGGAAATTGTGAGGCCTCGAGCATGGAGGTACGTCGACGTTATTCTCGCTGCTTTCTGGAGCCGTGCGCGTACCTGGAGTCATGTCACTGCTGAAGCCCAGATACATACATCATCAGCGTATGTAGAGATATTGACTGATCGAGGTAGACTTTGTACAAGGCCAATGATCGTGAGGTTAAAAAGCGTATGGCTGAGAACCCCGCCTTGTGGAACGCCACGAGCGGTGTAATTATCAACGGTGCGGCCTTCCGCAGTGAGCGCGAAGAAGGATCTTCTCTGTAGGTAGTTCGGAATCCATTGAAACATTTCTCCACCGATTCCAATGTTCGCCAAGGCATCTGCATCGTGCGTTACGTATGCACCTTTCACATCAAGGAACATTGCAACCGATATGTGCTTGAGGTATTTCTGTTGTTGCACAGAAGTTACGAGGTCGATGACATTATCAATAGAAGAGCGGCCTCTTCGAAAACCAGCCAATGGCCTCTGGGTATATATTACAGCGTTCAAGGTACCACTCGAGGCGTGTCAGAACCATTCTTTCCATTATTTTCCCCACGCAGCTGGATATCGCAATGGGTCGATATGATGCCAGATCAAGCGGCGACTTTCCAGATTTGAGGATTGGTACCAAGCGGCTGGATTTCCCCCTTTCTGGAACGACGCCATCGTTCCATGACTGGTTGTAGCATTTTAATAGCTGGTCTCGGCCGTGTCTTCCAAGATGGCATAAAGCACCGTATGTAATACCATCCGGCCCAGGTGATGATGAACATAAAATTGATTATGACATATGGGTTAGTTACGTTAGGAGTGGTGTGGTGGTATTAAGCTTATCACACGGGACGCTAACAAACACTGCCTAATAAAGAATAGACATGCATATGTTACACATGAGCTCTGTGTTTGCTGAGTAGGACACTGCGTCAGTTATTCTTGAGCACCAGCAGATTCTCAAACAGGCTGTATTCTAGACAGCATCGATTTGGCCTAAATACAACGTATGTGTGAAATGACTGGCCACCAAGAACAAAAAAAAAACAAGAAGGCTGCTTACTTGGCCTTGATATAGTCGACCTTCATCGGTGAAGGCCGACAATACTGGCTCTGCGACGCTGTCAGTGGCGCGCGATCGTTGCCTCGTGATTCACATAAAAAACAGCGCTAATAACGAGGGACAAGAGAAGAAGGATACAGACAGTGGCACTGTCTCCTTCTTTTCTTGTCACTCGTCATTGGCGCTGTTTTTTTTGTGATTCATGTACCAACTCGCCCAAACAACCACGTTACCTCATGAGCCATTCTGCGTATCTGGAGAACCATTTTCCACCGACTGGTGGCGCGCGTTTGCTTGCCTCTGCATGAACATGTCTGCCTTTTCTCTTGAAAAACACGTCGGCTCACTTCGCACAAAAGCTAACGAGATAACCGCGTCCTGCGTGGCATGCAATATTGTGCATCGTAATATATACACCGTAAAAGTATTCCACTACTGAGAGACAGGAACATGCTTCATATATACTCTGTACTGGAATGATAGCCTGCAAAAGTATCCTTTAGATATTATTGGAATACCCTTGTATAACGGCACAGTGCAGCGCTGGTACTCGACAATCATGGCATGCTAATATTCGAACTGAAATCTTCTTGCGACTTGAAGGAGCGCCTCGTACATGTCATACGCAGTTTACCGGATTAGGCAGGGACCGTATAGCTTCAGTTCTTTTAGTTGATAAAAAGAGTAATAATGAACACCGCGTATGTTGGTTTTTATTTGAACCTGGTAAATATCGCTAATATTTTGAATCCGCTTTTAATGCTGTCAAGTTTTCACAGCCTTTTTTTTTCGGCGGGTATATTTTTGCGCTTATCACAGATGTGTAGGAAATAAAGCACCGAAAGGTTGGTACAAATAGCTGCCAGTGTACTGTGTCTGCTTTGTTTCTTGGGGCTGGTGTGAGTAAAAAAAAATGGCAGCATATCCACGGAGTGAATGATGGAGAGTGGGGCGAAGAATTCGTCCGTCCATTCGTTCTTGCTTCCGTCCGTCCATGCGTCCGTCATTGTGACTGTCCATGCGTCCATCAGCCCGTCCGCGCGTGCGTCTGTTCGTGCGTCCGTCCCTGCGTTCGTCCATGCAGCCGCCCCTGCGTCCCTTCATGCGTCCATCCATGCATCTGTCTATGTGTCCGTTCGTACATCTATTCAACACTCCAAGTACCACCATCTCGCATCTTTTCATCACATATTCCCCATATAGAAGCACCGCCATCCAGCGGACATTCCAAGGACTAAACGAGAGGTGGCACACGCACACTTTCTTACGGCTTGCGCTTCGGGTCCACTTCCCACATTTAACCACCTCGAGTTCATGGTATATACTAGTTCACTGTATTCATGGCACTGCGGCCGAACGCTCGCTAAACCTTTCGAAAACCAAGGAGGTTACGCCCAGGGACTATGACGTAGCAAACTTTTTCAGTCAGATAGTGCTCAATGTACATGTCAATGGCTGCTAATGGGGAATGAGAGACAGGAGCATTCGGCTTTTAGTTAACGCGCTGGCTGCGATCACCATTAGCAGCCATTGGCATCTACATTGAGCACTATCTGACAAGAAAGGGTTGCTACGTTATGCTCGCTGGGTGTAACCTCCTTAACTTTAGAAAGGTTTAGCGAGCGTTGAGCCGCAGTGCCATGAATACAATGAACTTGTATATAACATGAATGAACTCGAGGTGGTTAAAGGTGGGAAGTAGATACGAAGCGCAAGCCGTAAGAAAGTAAAAGCCGAATTCTCCTGTCTCTCATTTCCCATTAGAAGTCATTGGCATGTACATTGAGCACTATCTGACAGAAAAAGGTTGCTACGCCATACTCGTAGGGCATAACCTCCTTAATTTTAGAAAGGTTTTGCGAGCGTTTGGCCGCAGTGCCATGAATACAGTGAACTAGTATATACCATGAACTCGAGGTGGTCAAGGTGGGAAGTAGACCCGAAGCACAAGCCGCAAGAAAGTGCGCGTGTGCCACCTCTACTTTTGTCCTTGGAATGTCCGCTGGATGGCGGTGCTTCTATATGGGGAATATATGATGAAAAGATGCAAGATGGCGGTACCTGGAGTGTTGAATAGATGGACGAACGGACACACAGACACTGCTTGGATGGACGCATGAACGGATGCAAGGGCGGATGCATGGACGAATGCAGGGACGGACGCACGAACAGACGCACGCACGGATGTGCGGGTGGACGCATGAACGGTCACACAGACGGAAGCATGGACCGACGGAAGCAAGAACGAATGGACGGACGAATGCTTCACCCCACTCTTCATCATTCACTCCGTGGATATGCTGCCATTTTTTTTTCTAATTTCGCGCGATGTGGTTACGGACACCGGTGGTGGCGGTGGCGGACAACATGCAACAGCGCGTGACCCGAAAAGGGATCTCATAACAGCTTCCGCTGTAAAAATCGGCCGCATATCTGCGTCCTTCGCTGCAAATGTCGTCGAAAGACGATACTCTTCCGCCGGCAATACTACTATCAGTCCTAGTCTCATTCGCGACCATTTGTGTTTTGCCTTGCCTCAAATGTTGAATCGGCAGCATTCGGCTGGCATTGATAAAGTAAAGGAGGCGCTGCGTGAGATATGAACACCATCTGGCAGTTCCATCAGGAAACACGAGCTTGTGCTGAACCCAGGGCGACTACCAGATGGCAGCACCATATCGTCAGCAGAGCGCGATATCGTGCACGGCATCCCATTTTTTGCTAGCGGAAGAAACAATAAGGTGTTTAGAATTACGTATGTATGTACTTTCGAGTAAATGAACACGCCACCTAATCCTTACGTTTTGGTGTTGCGCCTCAGATATACGTAGTATTTGCTTTTTCATCGACAATGTTCAGAAGTATGAACGCAGCCACCAGTTAAAGATGCGGCGCGTCCAGCACTTTGACTGGGTGGATGAAGCGTATGACAGACAGACAGACAGACAGACAGACAGACAGAACAGACAGACAGACAGACAGACAGACAGACAGACAGACAGACAGACAGACAGACAGACAGACAGACAAAATTTCGGCGATAAAGTATGTTTTAAAGACTGTCGTCTTTAAAGGGTCAATCCCCAAGCTTTCAGTATAGGAAAATCAAACGCAATAATATCTACTTATTGTTAATGTACGTCTTGCGCACTTCTGTGACGCAGACAGAAGTGGTAACGTCTACTGTGTACATACTCTTCATGGAATCATATACGCGAAATATCAAATGTCGTTTGTTTCCTGCAGCGCGTTTGCATGCAGCTGCATGTCCATCCGTTCTTTCTTGTCCCGCGTGAATATCGTGCACGATCAACCAACCACAATTCATTTTGTGTGTTTACAGCTTGCCAATCGGTGGTGGTGGTGGTGAAACATTTGATAATCATTAAATGCTTACAGAGAGGTGATTGGGTTGGGGCCTTATTGGCCTCCTACCCTCACAGCACTAGGTAGAACCCCTATTCCGGTGCTCCATTGGCAAGCAACGCCACCCGCGCCCGTTGAACCAGGGCTTTTTGGGCCTTCAGGTCTTGACAGCTGAGCAGGGCTGCCTCCCAGTCCTTTCTCGTGGGGTTGGGGTTGGGGGGGGGGATAGATGAATTAGACTGGCGCACCCAGACGATGTGGAAGGTGTCAGCCACCTCACCACACAACTGGAACGTGTCATCAAAGGATGAATTGAAATATTTTTAGCACCGCCGGGCACGGTATGGTATTGGTAAACGGTTTTAAAAGGAGGCGCTCGTTAGCGTGATGCAGTCCCTTAAAGGTCTGGATAGCACCGGTGCTCCTCCTTGTAATAATTGGTAATATCTTTGATTGAAAGGGCCGAGTTGTCTGATTGGGAGTAGGCTTCCAAAGACAGGGAGATAGCCTGGGAAGAGAGTGCGCGGGCGGCCTGATCGGCCTGTTCGTTACCCCTGAGTCCTTTCTGACCTGGTGCCCGAGCCAGATTTCGCGGATTTGGATTAACGTATCGGCAGCTAGGTTCCAGTATGCGCTGAGCAAGCGGTGAAGCCCACCCTAGCTGATAGTTCCGACAGGCCCCTCGTGCGTCGGTGATGATATGTTTAGAAGAGGGATAGGCGAGAGCCAGAGCGATGGCTATCTCATCCGCATGTGTTGCGCTGTAGGCTTTGAAAGTGAGCCCGTTTATGGTGTTTGTGTTGTGTATGACTGCGGCCGTATCCCACCCCCCATGGAGCGGCTGGTAACGTCCACGTAGCACACGTGTTCCTCTTGACGAAAGTGTCGCTGCAACGCTTCCGCGCGCGTGCCTAGTGGCGACCACTGTGGTTTTCTTTGGACATGTTGCGGGGAAGGGTCGGACCCGGAGGGCGCGTCGTCAAGGTTCTGGCAATCTCACCTTTTCCTCAATATAGTAATTGTGTTTGATGTGTATTCGGTTTAAGGGGCGGCGGCCTGGAATGGGTCTGTGCAAGGCCGATGTATTGGTTAACGAGGTGGGCTACTCGAAGTTCCCGGTAGGTATTCACCAGGGGTAGGGCCAGAAGTCTCTGGTTGGACGTGGTGATAGGGAGGTAGAGGGCCCGCTTGATAACATTACGGTGGATGACCTCGAGTTGATCATCCTCGTGTTTGCGTAGGTGCAATTAGGGAGTCGAGTAGAGTATTCTACTTGTTACGAAAGCATGGGGCAAGTCGCATTGCAGGCCTGCTTCACAATCCCGCCCCGCTTGTTGGAGACCCGGCGGACCATACGCCCCCCCCCCCCTGGACTCACACCGTGCGAAGTTTGGCTATTGTGGTGTTGGCCTTGCGTTGGGGGTGTATGAAGAGGCCAAGGACGCGGATCTCCTTGGCCTCACGGATAGGTCCCGAGGGAAGACTGATATGAAGCTGAGTTGTGTCCTGAGGGGAGGGACGCACGTGCACAAATTCTGACTTAGCCGGGGCACACTGGAGTCCGCAGTAGGTTGCGTAGTCGTCGACTACAGTCGCTGCTGCTTGCAGGCATGACTCCATGTGACCCAGGTTACCTTGCGTGGCCCAGATCGTGATATCATTGGGGATCGTGATATCAATTTGGGTAGAAGATGAAGCATGGCTATGTTAAATAGGAGGGAAGAGAGGACCACGCCTTGAGGAGTTCCCCTCGAGCCAATGACGTAAGGGCCATGTTCCTCATCTTGTATGCGTATGCAGGCTTGACGGTCTGTAAGAAAATTGAATGTTTCATAACCACAGTTGGTCTGACTGAGGTGGTCAAGGATTACCTCATGCTTCGCGTTGACGAATGCCCCTTCAAGATCCAAGGCCAGGACTACCTTGTCATTGTGGGGGCATTCAACAGAATCTAATATGTCATGATGTCATGATGTAGCGCTGTGTGTGTGTGCATCTCTCCTTTGTGTGTGTCCTTGTCGTTGGTGCGCTATACCAGTGAAAATGATGAATCCCAACCAACTAGCCCGGCAACGTGCCTTAGTCATGATGGAGCTGTAGAAGTATATTTTGGGCTGACTGCTGAGGGCTGAAACCAAAATGGTGTCCGCAAAAGTGTGCTGTGTTTCTAGAAACTCGGAGAGTCTGTCGCGTACCATCGTTTCCTTCAGCTTACCGACACAAGACGTGAAAAAGATGGGGCGAAGGTTCTCCACGTCAATATGTTTACCTGCCTTCGGGATGAAGGTCACGAGAGCTGATTTTCATTTAGGAGGGAGAGGAATTTCTCCGTCCCAAATGCTATTGGTGTATTTGAGGAGCGTGGTGTAGGCTGCGTCGGGAAGATTGGCCAATAGTTTGACCGTAACCTGGCGACGCCCAGGTGCAGTACCACGCTTAATCTTGCATAAGGCCGCCTGGAGGTCGTGGAGCTGGAACGGGGTGTCCAACTGCGTGTTTTTGCCTGCGAAAGAGAATGCGGCCATGCGGGTGTCCTTGGTGGTGCACAGGTATCGGTCCCTGAGCTTGTGTGCCAGCTGTGTTGTCGTTCCTGTAAAGTTGTGCATGACCTTATCTAAGTGACGTTGAGTTTCCATGCGTGCTTGTGTTGGATCGGTGAGAGCGCGAAACAGGCGCCACGTGTTGCGACCAGACATCTGGTGTGCAGCCGTGTTGCACCTGTCCACCCAGTTAGCGTCGGCTAGCTGAACAGCATATTCCGCAGCTTGCTCCGTGAGTTCTAGGATGCGTTTCTTGAGGCGTCTGTTATGTTTCTGTTTTTTCCATCGTTTGGTGAGGCTGCGGCGGGCCTGCCAAAGATGGAGGAGGTGGTTTTCCACGTCCGTTTGAGTTTCCGTGAGCTGTATCAGCCGTTCATGTTGTTTCAGTGTAGACGTCAGTGATTTAAACCAGGTGTCGTATCCCGGCTGGAGAGGGTGTACAATAAATAGAGAGGTGCGCAAAGTTGTCCAGTCTGGGGTACGAGCTTGTGTAAGTGGGTGTTTTAAGAGACGCATGTACACGGTTGTGTTTAATACACAATGATCACTACCGAGAGTTTCCTGTGTGTTCAGCCAGTTGGCATGGTGTATGTTGCGTGTAACTCTGAGGTCCGGGCAAGTATCTAGTTGAACAGAGTTGCCTACACGTGTTGGGCTGGCGGGATCAGTATGGAGGGTGAGTTCAAGTGTAAAAAGAAGTTCCGCAAGCTTCCTTCTACGCATGTCCTCTCGCGGGTAACCCCTTAACCTGCTTGGGGCATTGAAGTCGCCGACGATCAGGAGGGGGTCACTTCCTGCCACCTGTATAGCTTGTGTGAAAGTTTCGTTGAACGTGACGTTCTTAAGCTTTGGGGGACAGTAAATTTTAAAAAAAGAACAGGTAGGTCAGATCGCCTTATGGGCAGCACCGACACCATCGTGTATGGGAAAGGCGGTGTTCCTGGGCGGTATATTGCTTGTGAACAAGTATACATGTCTCCGGGTTGTGTTGAAATGTAGTGTATTTTGTGAGTTTGACGTCTGTGTCGGGTTCCTGAAGGGCAACTACGGCAACGAGGAACTCAAAGGTCTCTAGATAGAGGCAGAAATGACCCCGCTTCTTGTGGTTCTTGAGACCTCTGCAGTTTTACTGTGTTAGTAACAATGGCTGAGTTGCTCTGGCTGACGACCTAGGGTTGGGGGCCATGTTCGGAGATGGAGGGTGGGGTTGTGTTGTTAAGATTACTCAGTTCACTAGCACCCTGTGCTGACGTGCTGGCATGAAGTCAGACTTCAGAAAAGTCGCACTCATTTGGAGTCACTCTGTTAAATTTTGAGAGGCGATTAACGTCCCTAATAGGCAATACGCACTTAAGGACACGTGAATTATCTTGTATCCACTTTTGGATAATGTGAGTTACAGTTTGTGTCACCTGTGTGATGACAGTCTCCATCTGGCGCGCGATGGTGTCGTGAATAATTCTGAGGAGGTCAGCCAATTTTGTTTATTGCATTCACCTTGGTCTCCAGGGCCGCGACGCGACTCTCTGCAGTAGTAGGAATCTCTCTGTCTGTTATATTTTCCTCTTTGTCGCTAAACGAGGGCTGAGTAGTGGGATTGGTTCTGAGCCAGTCAAGTTCGCTGGTTAGTTTTTCGTTCTGAGATCGCAAAACTCCCAAGCATTTCCCCGAGGGTGAACATGGTTAAGTGCGAATGCACGGGGTGATGTTATGAGGGGTATTTATTAATTCGTACTATTAATTCGTACGCCACCGACGGTGGTGGATGGTTTGGGGTCGCTTAGACAGTGTATTCACACCTAAAAGGGCGAGCTCATGCCTGAGCTTTTGTGTTTCGGTAGTGCTTGTGGAAGAAGAACGGGGAGGGGAGGGAGAGGAGGCGACCTCCGACCAAGTGACTACCTAGGGTTGGTTGCGTGCAGCGTTGCCAGATGGAGCGCCGAGAGCTGGTGATTCCGCCACGCCAGGTGGTAGCCTTGCCGTTGCTGCTTTGCCAGGGGTTGGCGCCTTGCCAGTTGACTGGTGCTTCGGTTTTGTTGGGGTCCCCGATGTTCTGGACCTTGGTTGCTGAAGCCTGATGAATTTTTTGGTGCATTCGCGGGAGCTGGGGAGGTGCGGACTCCCGCAAACTATGCACGTGAGGTTGTATTCGTGGGGGGCCATCCCCTCAGGACCAGTGCCCACGTTTTGGCCACAAAGGCTGCATCTTTCGGTGACCGGGTTGGGATAGATATCCGCCCGGTGCCCCATTGCGCCAGAGCGGTAGCACGCTGGCACTGTCTTCTTGTACTCCCTGACGGGAGTCAGTTCTGCGTTATAGTGGATGAAACGCGGAACGTTTCTTCCCGCGAAAGCCAACACAGCTACGTTGGGGTTCCCCAGCTTGCGCGCATAGACTACTTCACCACCACGACATTGCACACTGTTTCAGGGACGTACTGGTTTTGCGGTTGTGCACAGAAATCACGCCGCGACATACATCACCGGTGAGCTTGAGGTGACCGCGAAGAGGCAGCGGTCCTTTGCTGGTGTTGATTTGAAAGTCCGACAGCAGTTTCTGAACCACCTCGTTATTCTGCGTGCCACAGATGATGATGTTTTACTCTCAATCGGGAGAAAAGGTGATGTCATTTATTTGCTGCCTTTCGATGAGTTGGGAAATGGCAGCACCGAGCTCATCTTGTTGAAACGCTGTCTTGAGGGCTACTGTGATGCGTGGCTTGAGCACGATCACGTAGTTGCCAGGATTCATCCTGACCTTTGGTTTTCGGCGTCCACTTGGAGACTGGTGAAGTCTTTTGTGGTGCTTTAGGCGATGGAGGGCGAGCGTCTCCAGTGGTTTGATTGTTGAGAGGAGTTTTCAGCGCAGACGCCCCTTCCGCGTTTCTTCGGCGGCGACGCTGTCCCTCGACGAGTTGAAAAATGTTGGCTTGCTCCGCCGAAATGGTGGATGTGCCATCGTCTGATTGATTTGTTGAATTTGTCGGGATATATAACTACGACAGAGTCGTGGGGTCTTAGCCACGTTGTTCCGGCAGCACCATGTTGAGGAGTTGACCGAGGGGCGTCTCCGCATCCAGCAGCAGCGGAGCCGCAGCCGTGAGGCTTAGCTCGTTCACTACCTCGTGATGCGAAGTTGCTCGAAGTGGCCGAAAATTGGACGCACCTGGGTAATATCGGTGTTTCCAGAATCTTGCTGACTTTGCAGATGCAGTCGCACAAGTTTCAGGGCAGCCACACAGAAAGAGCACGGTTACAGCCGAAAATTGACGGAGCCAATGAGCGTCGCGTCCGATCACCGCGTCACGCCGGCCGCGTCCTCTCCAATCGGCGATAACAGCGTGTAGTTGAGAAGCGGGAGATCTTCATAGGCTTTAGCGCTAAGTACTGCATTGTTCAAGTGCTTTTCAGAATTAAGGGGTGAGGAGGATGCATCGTGTACGCGAAAAGTAGTGAAGGAGAGGAGAAAATCATTCTCGTCTCTGAACGCGGGAAGGGGAGGGGGGAAAGGGCCCTTAGGGTCACTCACCATGTTTGACCATTTTGAGCTGACAAGCGCAATGCGTAGACGAGGCGTTCATGATCACGTCGCCAAAATTTGCAACGATGATGATGATGAAAAACATTTATTATAAAAAAGAGAGGTACGGGGCCAAAGCATGACCCTGCTACATGGTCGGCGTCCTTAGTCCGGGACACCGCATGACGAGGCCCCTACTCGCGCCCGTCTCACCAGAGCCCGTTGAGACTCTAGTGGTGAGCAGTTGAGGAGGGCAGTCTCCCATGCCTCTCGGGAAGGGGTAGGGGAAGGGGGTAGGTGGGGATTTTTCGGACATGCCCACACCATGTGGAAGATATCACACGTCTCCCCACAGTGTGGGCACCGCCCATCTGTGTTCGCATCGAAATGCTTTAGGATTGCAGGACAGAGTAGAGTACCTGTCTGCAGGCGCCTTAGAGTTCGCTCTTCCGCCTTACTCAGCCCCTTTGCAGGAGCCGGGTAAAGGCGGTGAGTGTCACGATAATAGGTGAGAATTTCTTTGAACCGCAGCAGCGGTGTATTGGCCTCCGAGTCATAAGAGCCAAGGTGAGGAGCCCGGTGGGTAAGCGCTCGGGCGGCCGCGTCAGCGGCCTCATTACCTCGTAGGCCCTGATGGCCAGGAGCCCATACGATGCGTTTCGGGGCTGGATCAGCGAGAGCCCGTTTTAGAATTTGGCTGGCTAGGGGGGATATCTCTCCTACCAAGTAATGAGTACATGCTTTCCTGGAGTCCGTGATGATAACTTTCGAGTTGGGGTCCGCAGCAGCAAGCGCTATCGCGACTTCCTCAGCGCGCTCTGGATTTTGTGCTTGGAACGAGAGCCCATTGACATGCTTTTCCCGGTGAACTACAGAGGCCGTGTAAAATCCCGTAGGCGAAGGCCCTGCTATATCTACGTAGAATACACCAGGTCGGGAGCCGTGTTGCCTCTCAAGCGTCCGAGCCCGCGCCTGTCTTCTGCTTTCGTGCGTGTGCTTATCCATGTTACTGGGGAGTGGAGCGACCGAGAGCATATGCCGCCACAGTTCCGGAATACGCTCCGCCTCCTCTGCAGTGCAAGTGTGCTGTATATGTAAGCGGTTTAGCAGGCGGCGCCCGGGAGCCGTCTGCACGAGCCGCGTATATTGATTCATAAGGTGGGCCTCCCGCAACTCCTGGTAGGAGTTGAGCACACCCAACGCCCTCAGTTTGGCGTTGGAAGTGGCCACCGGGAGATCCAGAGCTCGTTTAGTAGCCTTACGAATGATGGCATCTATTCTTTCGTCTTCTTGCTTGTTAGTGCGAAGGTATGGGACGGCGTAGAGGATCCGGCTAGTCACGAAGGCATGGGCGAGCCGAAGCGCGTCCCTGCCCCGCAGACCACCCCTCTTGTTGGAAACGCGGTGGATCATGCGCCCTACCTGTTCGCCTATTCTCTTGAGTTTCGCTATAGTGGAGTCCGGTCTGAGTCTGTGGTGAATGAACAGGCCCAGAATCCGGAGCTCCTCCACCTCTCTGATGGGAACCCCAGACAGGGAGATGTGTATGGCTGACTTATCTCTTGGCTTCGCTCCAACGTGCAGAAGCTCTGATTTGTTTGGAGCACATTGGAGTCCACAATCGTTGGCATACGCCTCGACTATGGATGCGGCCTGCTGAAGGCGTTCCTGCATTTCACCAAGGCTCCCTTCAGTGGTCCAGATTGTAATATTGTCGGCATATACTGCGTGTTGTGTGCCTTCCACCCTGGCCAATTCGCTTGGAAGGCGCATCATAGCAATGTTGAAAAGGAGTGGTGATAACACTGCTCCCTGTGGGGTACCCCGTGTTCCCATAATGTACGGGCCATATTCCTCGTCCTCGATCCGAAGAAGTGCCTGACGTTTAGAGAGAAAATCTCTGACATATGCAAAGGCCTTAGCCCCGCAATCAGTGGAGCTCAAGTTAGCCAGGATGCTGCTGTGTTTAACATTGTCGAAAGCCCCTTCAGATCAAGGGCGAGGATGGCTTTATCATTGTGTTGCATACTTATGGGCTGTATGACGGCCCTATGGAGCTGGAGAAGGACGTCCTGTGCAGACATGTGTGGGCGAAACCCAAACATGGTGTCTGCAAAGAAGCCCTTGCCCTCAAGGTATGGGGAGAGGCGATCCCGTACCATTGTCTCCATAAGCTTGCCCACGCACGAAGTCAGTGATATGGGCCTCAGATTTTCCGTATTCACGGCCTTGCCTGCTTTGGGGAATTTGCAACGATACGTGCCACGGAAATGAGTCAAACTTCAAGATGAACGCTGCTCCGCCTCCCCTCTGCCGGCGCGCGCTTAGAAAATGAGGGCATGACGTGCACGTATGAATGGCCCTACGTACACGGCAATGCAGTGACGTTGGTCTTCTACGTAGACGACCTTGCTATGACGTTGCAAACAGTGGCACGTGATATGGTGAAATATATTTAACATGGCTCGCGTAGTTTATGTAATTTGTTGCTTGAAAAGATCAATAAAACTCTAGATAAATAATGAGACGCAATAAGGGATTGCGAGTGTCTTTTTTCCATTTTCTCCCGCGAATAGCAACGAGTTGCGGGGCTCAGGTGCCGGCGTTTTGGATGCGTTTGTGTCTCCGCGGTCAGCGCATAAAGGCCAAACCTCATAAGCGCGAAAATGCACGCGACAGCGAAAAGTGACGCGACGTAGATCGGCTTCGCGCGATCTGTCGCTACCGCAGGCAAACCTCATTCACGCAACGGCTTCGGCGAGCGAATTCCACTGTTGCTGGCATGAGGCCGTCTGCTCGCCCCAAGAAAACCGCGTAGCAAGCAGTATGCAATTTAAAAATAAGATATATTGTTGTGTAATGAAACGGAAAGTGTTTATTATTGCCTTGCAGCACTTTTTATATGCACATGCGTAATAAACATTGCGTTGTTTCTTGTTGTGCATACGTGACTCAGGCCGGGTCACGTGCACCTATGTAGTCTTTGTCTTTTCCGGTATTTTGCTATTGGCTGCTTGAGCCCAGCACTTCCGGGCGATGAGCGACGGTTTCCAAACCTGGAGAACCAAGCGATCGCACGAATACGAGCACGTGACACGTCGCGCGAACGCCCCGTTTCGTCGCTCATAGCGTCGCTCGTCGCTGTCGCGTGCATTTTCGCGCTTATGAGGTTTGGCCCTAAAGCAGACGACCGCCGTGGAATGCTCCTACGCGTTCGTGCACTCATTGTGCTCATCTATTCTACCGCGTCTAAGCCAGCGTTTTGAAACTATCCCGCAGAAACAGGCAGAAGACAACAAAATAGCGCTGGTCAACAAAGCAACGCCGCTCGCGTGCTCGGGGTTGGACTTTTTTGGGCGCATCAAGGAGGATTATAAAATTGTTAATCCTCCTTGGGGCACATCATGCGACGTCACCTATTCGTCGGATGCCGGAGAGGGTGGGGAGGAGATTTGGCTTGCGAAGGCTACGCGGAGGAGCGGCAGGGGAGTCGAGCTCGCCTCCTGTCATCCTCATTTCGCGCCGCTTAAAAAAAAAAGTCGTTTTCTGTGCTCGTGATGAACCCATTCAAATAATTTTTGTGGTAAAATGTTCCTCGTCGGACACCCAACAACTTCCACTGTCTAACTAAAGTTTGGTATGGGGCCTGGTGAGTGGCCCTATAAAAATTGGAAGACCCCACGTACAGTCGGAATCGATTATATGTGAAGCACGAATGAGATATGTTGATATCTCAGTTTAAAATCAGCCCAACGTTACGAGGTCGAGGTAAATGATGCCGTACATGACTTCCGCGTCATAATTAACATGTTTGGATGTGTATCTTACCTTCGTCATCACGTCACGTGATACCAAATTCGTCATCACGTCACGTGATACCAAATTCAGTATATGGGGAGCGAGCGAAATGGTCGTGAGCACGCGATGAGCATGGTAAATTGTCATGTTCTTACATGACAAGCGTGTCAGGATTATCATGTTTGCACAAGTCATATATTTCGTCGTCAGTTTACGTCACGTAACACAAAATTTTGTATATGTGGAGCTAGCAAAATGGCCGCGAGCGCATCATGAAGGGCCCAACATACTCCAATGTAGCCTTGACGCGCGCGCACGCTGGGTATGGTGACGCTACGTTAGCAAAACGCTAGCACTCTATAGTCTGACGCAAGGCGCGATTAGCGTCTGTCGACGCGGCCCGACGGCAACCTGCACGAAATGCGATATGCTGCATTTGCTATGTAGAGTTTAACGTCCCCAAACCACCATATGATTATGAGAAACGCCGTAGTGGAGGGCTCCGGAAATTCAGACCACGTGAGGTTCTTTAAAGTGCACCCTAATCTGAGCACACGGGCCTACAACATTCCCGCCTCCATAGAAAATGCAGCCGTCGCAGCCGGGATTTGATCGCACGACCTGCGGGTGAGCAGCCAAGAACCTTAGCCACTGGACCACCGCGGCGGGTCATGCTTCATTTCGCGCCAATGCCATAGAGTAACATTACTCTATGCCGATGCCTTACTCAGCCAACACTGCGTTTCCCTCTTTTCATGACAGAGGGATGCTGGACACGCTGAAACGCGCATGCGTCAAAGCAATGCAGCGCGGCACGCATCTACGAGTATATAGCAGGACCGGCGCCTGGCGTGGCAACGCCGGCGTGATGCGACGAAATGAACGCCGGCGAGCACGCCCACCGCGTCATGTCGAAATGTATGGGCGCATTAAATGTGGCATGTAGTCATGTTTTCACATGACACGCATCTCATGGTTATCATGTTTGCACCAGTCACATACCTTCGCATTCATTCACGTGCCGTAATACCAAATTTGACATAAGCGAAGCGCGTGAAACGGCTGCGAGCGCATCATTAGTGTGGCATGTAGTCATGTTGTTACATGACACGCACCTCATGCTTATCATGTTTGCACCAGTATCATACCTTAGTCATCCATTCACGTCCCGTAATACCAAATTTGGTATAAGTGAAGCTAGCGAAACGGCCACCAGAGCATCAGGAGGGTGGCAGGTAATCATGTTGTTACATGACAAGCCTATCTAGATTTTCATGTTCGGGTCTGTCGCTTGTGTTCGCCATGCAATCATGCCATATCATACCAGTTTTGCAACCTGTACTGTGAACGAACCCACCACAAGAGCTGCAGGACCATGAAATGTAAATCATGACATTCATAATATACATATCATAACTTACATTTTATGACTAATCAAATATGTTTTTCATACAATAATGTTATGCTATACCAAGTTTGGTATCAATATCATAAACGAAACGGCCAGGAGAGCTAAAAGTCGTAGGTGGATAGATAGATAGATAGGTAGATAGATAGATAGATAGATAGATAGTTAGATAGATAGATAGATAGATAGATAGATAGATAGATAGATAGATAGATAGATAGATAGATAGATAGATAGATAGATAGATAGATAGATAGATAGACGGACGGACGGACGGATGGACGGATGGATGGACGGACGGATGGATGGATGGATGGATACGCTCAAAGTCGCCCAAGTTCGCTAAAAATTGCTCCGCATTTAAAGCCTGGGAATAGGTCGATAGGGCTACCTCGAAGCTCTCGTGGTGCCGTATTAGATGCGGAAGCATCTTATACTCGCGCCTTGTAGTGCGCCGTCCGCGCCGTCCGCACCGCTTCTCGAACATTCGACAGCTGACGCGCGCGCATGCGCCGTCGCGCCGTCGCCCACCATCTGTGCCGCGCGCGCTTCTCCTTCGAGAACATTCGACAGCTGACAGCGCATGCGCCGTCGCGCCGTCGCCATCTGTGCCGCGCGCACCCTTCTCCTTCGAGAACATTCGACAGCTGACAGCGCATGCGCCGTCGCGCTGTATATATACTCAAGGTCGGCGCTCGCTCGCTCAGTTGCCGCTCGTCCGTTGGTTTGTACGGCGCGTCGACGTCCGAAGTCGCCGTGAAATGAATGCCAACGAATCCACAAACAGAATGATCGACGTCCCTTCGACCAGCGCCGGCCAAACTGTTGGCGGAACCGCTTCCGCATCCTCCTCAGTGTTACCCCGAGGGAAGCTGCGGGCAATTTTTTTTTCTCATTAGAATGCTTTGCACTAACTGTGCTTCACGTGAAAAGTGCGAAATCTTCGCGAGTAATATCAACAGACAACTGTTATTGGGTCTATTAATGACAGCACGTTTATTACTATATATTAGCGCCTCTGGAGGCGCTCAAAGCCTCCCAGAAAGACGTGGGCCAGCTAAATATGCACTCATGTGGGCCGTTCCTGCACCATGTAGGCCTAGCGCTCAGTGACCACCGCCTGCGTGATGCTTCGGACACCTTGCAACACACGTCGCGAAGCCGCTGTCGATGGTGCTGCCGGCGACGAGCCCCCCGTTAAACGCGCCATCGACGTCTGGGTCACCCCGCGCGATGGCGCCGGCTGCGGCGTCAAACTCGTGCGGCCGGGTTGCGCAGAGATCGCTGCTCTGGTCGGGTAGACTGCAGGCAGCGCCGACTGCGCGTACGGCCACGAACCATAGCCGCCTGCTGCACCACCGCCGTACACGTTCACGTTCGTGTACGCGACGGCCGACTGCTGGTTCTCACCCGAACAGTTGTTCATCATCTGCGGGGGCGGTGGTGGCTCACTGGGTGGTGGAGGCGGCAGTGCGGGTGGCGTCGGAAACTGCGGCATCGGGGGCATCATAGGCGGAGGAAGGAACATCTGAGCCGACAAAAGCGTTGACATCGGAGGGGGAAAGGGCTGTGGTGGTGGGTGCGAGCATGTCGGCCCCGGCATCACGAGAACGGGCCTTACTGGCTTGCGACGTCGCCGCCGCCTCTTGATGGGCACAGGCACCGCAATCGGTTCCGGAACTTGCACCTCAATTTGCACAGGCTCAAGCGGAGGTGGTGGCGGAGGAGGAGGTAGTGGGGGTGGCGGCGGAGGGGTCGGAGGAGGCGTCTGGGTCTTCGATGTTACCTTCTTGACGCGCTTTCTTCTGCGAATCTTCTTGATTTTCTTTTTCCGCTTCTTTTCGCCGACGGCCAAATACACAATGGCGAGTGCACCAGCAGCCATAGCAGCGAGCACACCGAAGATGACGGACACCACCGTAGCCATCCAGTAGGCAATCAGGTTATCCGAGTAAAGTGGGCACGGTGCTGTCATGTCTGTGTCGATGATCTTGTAAGGATAAAAACAGTCGCCGTTGACCTTAACCTTGGCCAGCCGGCACTGCTGCAGCTTTCGGTTGTGGTGGCCGCAGAACTTGCACTTCCACGACGGTGTCCTTCCCTGGCATTTCAAGGGTCTTCTTTTTGGCGGCCTTGCTCGCACACGTCGGGAGGCTCTTGATCGGCGCCTTGCCCTTGGTGGAACAGTTGACGGCGAGTTTGCTGGGCACCAGTCGGCAGAACGGCTCGGGCCGGCTACTCAGAGGCCACAGTCTGGCGATAGCATCGTCGAGCACAACATACGAGCTATCGCGGTACGGTGCGCACAGGTACGTGTTAGTCATCACGCACAGTGGCAGCCAGCGTGCTATCATGGGCAGCGCGATAATCAGGTACACTAGCAGCAGAACCGCGCTGGCCGCGATGATAGCCGCCACGAAAATGGGGCTCTTCTTGCCTTGCTCCAAGTTCCTCTTTCGGCGGCTCCAGGCGACGCATTCCAGCAGGGCAGAGGAGACCGCCGTCGCCATGCCGAGGCCAAGCACACCCATCTGCAGAAAAGGGAGCAGACCCGTGGTCATGCCCTGCAGTGAGTTGAACGCGGAGAAGCTGTTTTCCTACGCCGTTATGTTGCCCTTGAGCCACTTGATGCTGTTCGTGGTCGCCGCCAGGCTCTTGTCCAGGTTTAGGTCTGGGTCTTTGGCCGCCTTGAGCATAGTCACCGTAAGCTCCGTGTAGTTGTGCAGCAGCTCGAATGTCCACTCGTACGCTTCCGGTGCCTTCTCTCCCAGGGCGTCCTTCATGGCGTACCAGGTGCTTATCATGCTCATGAGACAAATGAGCTGAATCAAGCTACAACCGACCAGGACCAGCCCGCACATCAGGCACTGTACCAGGCCCACGCCGGCCGTGTGGCGATGCAGTGCGAAAGCGGCCACCGGAAGCACCACGAAGAGCGAGAGCAGCGTGACACCCAGGACAATGTAGCAAAGCAGGGCGATGAAGCTCACCATAGCCTGTTCCATGTCCAGGTAAGAGACGAGCGTGGCCATGCTGCCTTCGCTCGCCAACTGGCCGAACAGGTCGGCGTTCTCGGGGTCTGTGGTCACCATGGCCACGAACATGCGACCCATGCCACTGAACCATGGGCTGGTGCCGCCGTCGATGGAATTTATGTCGAGCTGAACCAGCACAGGCTTCTTTGCTGCGGCAGCCATCGCTCTTCGAGGTTGGTCTGCGATAAAACGCAGCGCGTGTGGACGTTGCCGGCTTACTGTTCCCAAAGATCACGGTTGGTTGAAAATGGCAGTTGTCACCTCGAGTCCCGGCCACGAGAGCACGCGCTGCTTCTTCTTCGGTGCAGTGCCACACCATTGGTCTTCCTCGCTAGTGGGGCACATTATTTCAGTAACGAAAACAAAATCGCGTTATAGAACTTGTTTTTGAAAATACTGTCTTCATTCTACAACTTTTTTTCTATTTTTTGTTGCAAGCAAGAGTGCAGTTATCGTTCTTATGAGACTATATGTTCTCTGGACAATCCCCCAGAGTGGGTATGAGCCATGGATTTTAGGCTAAAAACAAACAAACAAACGAACGAACAACGAATCTAACTGGGTTGTGCTTGGCCGCTGAGGAGAAACCAACCAACCAAATGAAACCGTGAACGATCCAACTATTCTAACTATTAAGGATACTAACTATTAAGGATCTAACTATTAAGGATACTTTTTCGGGAGCTACAAGAACTCTATCCTGGAAAGAAAGCAATATTTGAAGGCTCGTTTCGCTTTATTAGCCACAAGAATAATAGAAATACCATACACTATAGCAAGGAAAGGATGTTATTTCTAATAGTTATGCCATAAAGGTGCAGAAAGTGAAGTGGATCAAAAGAATTCGATGCAGTTATTTCTACCACGTGGATGCAACATATGCTCTCACACTAAAAACAATTCACAGGGTTCATTATGCAGTGAAGTAAGATTTTTTAACGCGAAAGCCATCTTCTTATTTTGCTCATTCTATTGTTCCTTCCCTGCCATCCTCAGAAAGCTGCCTGTAGCTAAGTTTGTTTTGCATTGCATTGAGAATCAGGTGCCTGGTTTTGCACTGCCTCCGTAATCAGCCCACCGTCGACCAATTTGCGATGTCATGCGTTGACGTCATATTGGCGCGAAAATGGCTGATTTAGGGGCACGTGACGTCGTATGGCGATGTCGTTACGTGATGATAATTATTTGCATCACTCTGTTGGCACCACTGACACAGGACACTGGTCAATTTTCGCATTGACGAGCAAAGCTTTTACCTTACAAAATAGCAGTTTCACTCGAAGTATATGTCTTGAAACGGGTAACAACCTTCGACGTCTCGCTCGATCTTCTCGCACACTCTTCCAAAAATACGCGGAAGTGATAGCGCAGACAGAACGCCGTGGCACGCTTTGCTTTACCATTATGGGCTACCGTAATGAATTCCGGCTACATTTTATGAATACAGAACTTCGATGCTCTACGAGATGACAGTAGCGGAGAGTATACACGCCATCCAAGCGCATTTGATTACCGTTCCATCTGTGTATACAAGGCGGCATTATAACCTGGATCACGACAGGGCAGGGTGCGCACTGTTGCGGACTGTCCTAAAGTTATCTATAAGGCTAAAGGTGGCATATGCAGTAACTAATAGGCTGCGCTAAGGCGGGCTTCGCTGGGATTCGTGGAATTCAATCTCGCTAGGAAAGGCGATTGCGCCACCTCGTGAGATTGTAGTCAC
The DNA here is from genome assembly GCA_013436015.1 of Rhipicephalus annulatus. Classification (NCBI taxonomy): domain Eukaryota; kingdom Metazoa; phylum Arthropoda; class Arachnida; order Ixodida; family Ixodidae; genus Rhipicephalus; species Rhipicephalus annulatus. The sequence continues at coordinate 66,417 of WOVY01006473.1, forward strand.
GACTATTTCGCCTATTTTACACAAGGTTACCGGTGCTCTAACAAGGGGCCTCGCCGTTTTGTATCTCTAAAAACCAAACGAATAGAGCGGTGGTAGGCGCATTTTATTGAAGATGCTTCAGTTGTTGCTTTCGTAGTTTTATGGACCTCACCAGTCCGCATCGCCATGTTCAAAAGAAAGGTCAGACATTTCCTTAAGACGACTCGTTGTCTATAGCCACCTTCTTTTTCTTATTCAACTTTACTGATATTCTCCCCCCCCCCCATTTACCTCTCCCCACTAGAACTTTTTGTGGCCAACGAAGTAACGCACAGTCTCCGGGATTGGAGGCAATGAAAACATTTAGATGCTCACGCGGTTTCGCAGCGTCTCCGTAGACCCATCTTTGACCAAGTGTCTCTCGTGTGGTGACATCACAGACCCGTCATAGTGTGACATCACATGAGAATGACTTCATGCGTCACTCGTGCTGACACCTATAATGGCCAATATCCGCTTTTGAAGGGTCATTTGTGGCTTCTCCTTAATATGTACCTCTTGTGGAAGAAAATACTGTGGCGATGATAATTGCGAAGACAGCTGCATGGCCTACGCAAGGACACCGATTGCAGCATATACTACACGCAAGCATCGCTTATGTTTTAGACAGCTGCTGGGTGCCGCCCAACTGTCAACACTTCAGCTGCATGAAGGCGCTCAAGATCACCCTCTCTGTGAATTGGAGGGAAAAGAAATCACAGCATATTCACAGAGTGCACGATGATAAATGTGGTGAAGCTTCGGGGCCTGTATCGGCTTTGCCGCTAAAACGATACCAGATCCACTGATGTTGGCTGGTTTGGTTGTTGGGGTTTAACGTCTCAAAACCACCATATCACTATGAGAGACGCCGTATAGTGACGCATCGATGGACAGACAAACGCACGAACGGACAGACAAGCAGACGAACGCTTGGATGGACGAATGACGAGTGGGATGGACGAGATGCAAGGACGGATGGACGCAGGGGCGGACGTGCGGATGAACGCACGGATGTATGGATGCATGGAAGGACGCATGGACGGAAGCAAGAACGAACGGACGCGACGGACGGACGCTTGGCCCCACTCATCATCATTTTCTCCATGGATATGCTGTGTCTTTTTTTTTCCCGAACATGCGCGGTAAGCAGGAAGCAAAAAAAAAAAGATGACACATTTATTTTTACCGAGACGATACGATTCCTTTAGCCGGATTATGGAAGGACTCTGGCTGGAGCGAACAGGGGAAAAAAATGAGAAGACTCGGTTTCTATAGCGCGAAGGTTTAGGAGCCTGCTATCGAAAGATAATGTTCGTATAGCCTCCTGGGCGTTGCTGAATCGTAAATGTCTATGGCACATCCCTTTAGGCTTTCTTATCTGCTTCTTATTTTTTATGTGTCAGTACTCACTTTGGAATGATGGACATTTCAAAACAAAATTGGCAGATCCCACGTACAATGGTAATTGATTTTATATGCGAAGCATGAATGAGGAAGGTGATATGTAACTTTAAAACACCACAACGTTACGAGGTGGAGATAAATTATGCCGTACACGACTTCCGTGTCATGATTACTCCGTTTAGACGTGTCGTTTACCTTCGCCATCTATTCACGTCACGTGGGGCCGAATTTAGTATAGAAAGCTAGCAAAACGGTCGCGAGCACGCTGAAAACGTGGTATGTTGTCATGTCCTTGCATGAGACGCGTGTGATAATCATCATATTAGCACTAGTCATATACCTTCGTCACCCATTGATGTCACGTAACACCACATTTAGTATATGCGGAGCTAGCGAAACGGTTGCGAGTGCATCATGAGGGGCCCGATATACTCCAACGTGACGTTGACGCGTGCGCATGCTGGGCACAGTGGCGCTATACGTTAGCAAAACGCGATAACTCTATAGTCTCACGCCAGGCGCGACGTACGACATGCTGCATTTCGCGCCGATGCGTTACCCAGAGAGCACTGCGTCTGCCTTTTTTCGTGATGAAGGTACGCCGGACGCGCTGAAACACGCATATGTCAAAGCGACGGACCGCGCCACCATAAAACCAAAGATGGCATAAGTGAAGCTAGCGAAACGGCCACTAGTCCATCATGAGCGTGGCATGTGGTCATGTCGTTACATGACGCACATCTCATGAATATCATGTTTGCATCAGTCACATACCTTCGTCATTTATTCACGTACCATATTACCACTTTTTGTACATGGGGCATTAGAGAAATGGCTGCGAGCGCATCATGAGCGTGGCATGTAGTCATGTTGTTACATGACAAGCATGTCATAATTTTCATGTTAGAGTGTGTCGCTTGCGTTCGCCATGTATTTATGTCATACCGTACCAGTTATGCCACATGCCATGTAAACGAAACCACTGCAAGAGCAGCAAGACCATGAAATGTAAATCATGACATTCATGACATAAATATTATGATTTTCATTTTACGACTAGTCAAATATGCTCGTCATAGAGTCATGTTATGCCATACCAAGTTCGGTGTTGATACCATTATCCGAACGGCCAGGAGAGCTGAAAGTCGTAGGCGCCAGATAGATAGATAGCTAGATAGATAGATAGATAGATAGATAGATAGATAGATAGATAGATAGATAGATAGATAGATAGATAGATAGATAGATAGATAGATCGATAGATAGATAGATAGACGCACTCAAGGTCACGGAAGTTCGCTAAGAAATGCTTCGCATTCGAAAGGAACCCTCTGCAGCAAGTTATTCACTCACATTTGAAAAGACCACATGTCATAGTCTTGCAAAAATTCAAATCATTTATGTCACGCTACCCTGATACTGCTCCGTCACAAAAAAAGAAGGAAGAGGTGTGGCGGCTTTTAAAAGCAATGAGCTGACTGTCACACCTGTCCCGTTAATTAGGGAGGCGAACGCCGGGCTAATTCCAAGAGCCAAAGTATCGGCCCCCCGAACCGCACCACGAAAGCGTGGACAATTTAGAAGTGGTCTTTTTGGCGCGCCAGCGGACGCCGGCTGTGACCCAAAGAACAAGTCAGAGCCGAGAGTTGATAAACAAACAAATTATATTCTCAATAATGGCAGATCGAAAACAATACACATAAATGCACACTCCACAACAGTTGCATACAATATGTCACCAATCAAACCAATCAATCAACGTACTACACAATACAATCAGCCACACTTAATACAACGGACACGGACAACAATACGCACTACAATGCAGTCGCATGCATTGAACAACCAAGACACTTAAAGACTAAAGAGATAGAAAACCTATTCAGTCCAAAGTTCTTGGAACCAGAGTCTAGATGATACTCTTCCGAGAATCACTCACTCAAAGTCCAGCGTTGTTGTCGTTCCGCAGCCCTCGAAGTTTCTCTTCCAGGAAACCTCCCGTCTTTCAATTGGCCACTCTTCCAACTTCAACTTCTTCGCCGGAACACGTCGGCTTCACACACGCAGCTGTTGCCACGCGTCCTCGCTCGATAGCGGTAAACACACACTCTTGCCTGTAGCTCGAGTCGTCACCCCTCAGGTGGAATTCCTCTTTATCTCCTGTTTCGTCACTACGGACGAAACCTTCGCCGACTACACGGCGGAATCCCTACGCGCTCTGGCGTTCACTTCCGTCTCCTCCTGATTTCTCGTCTCGGCCGCTCGATTAAATACCTTCCGCGCCACCTTCCAGAAATTTCTCGTCATTTCGTCGGCGCGATACGCCGCGAAGGCTGAGGGGAGAGTGAGACGGTTGGAATGCCCTCCCCGTCGCATGACTCAACTCGGCGTGGCCCCGCCCCCTTCGTTCTAGAAAAATCGAGCGCTTGCCCGGCCGCCTCTGTGGGGTGAGGAGGTTCATCGCTTCGCCGCTTCCGAGAGGAGAGGCGTCGCGCGCCCGGGGAGCCCTGGATGCTTGTTTTCTTTTTTTTTCTTTTGACCTCGCGGCGTTTCTCCCGCCCGTTGTGGCAAGAATTTGGCGGCGCGCTCATTTTTAGCGCTCGTTCTGTGACACTGACCCACGTCATCCGCGCTCTTTATATGGGTTCATGCAAAATCAAGCACATCATGATAGAAATCATTCCTGGATCTATTGATAACGAAAGCGTTTTCATTCTGAATGCATACAGTAGCCCTAAAGACTTTAGACTGCGCTTCAAGGTTCTTCTATCCAATACTGTGCAGTTGTCAAGAAGCTCCCCCCCCCTGATTATAGCGGGTGACTTTAATGCACCCTATCATGCTTGGGGCTATCCGTACGACACTCGTCAGGAGGGTGAAGTTTTGAAGGAAGGTGTTGAGCTATAGGACCTAGTACTCGTAACAGATCCTGCGTTCCCTACACGATGTTCTACTTAGTTCACTAGGGACACGACACCGGACCTCACCTTCATTCCGGAACGTGGTGGAGATCAAGGGGTCTAACCTTAACGTGGATTTTGGCAGCGACCATGATCTCCTCACTACTGTTCTGCAAATCGGACAGACAATACCACGTAAGCTCAGAGTAACCGACTGGTACTTGTTGCACATGATTTGTTCTTTTGACCCACACGTGTCAGCACACCAACACTTCTGCTGGCCTGCACGAAAATCTCGCTCCCGCTTCAACGGTGATCCCTTCGTCGGGGCTGATTGATTGATTGATTGATATGTGTGGTTTAACGTCCCAAAACCACCTCATGATTATGAGAGACGCCGTAGTGGAGGGCTCCGGAAATTTCGACCACCTGGGGTTCTTTAACGTGCACCCAAATCTGAGCACATGGGCCTACAACATTTCCGCCTCCATCGGAAATGCAGCCGCCGCAGCCGGGATTCAAACCCGCGCCATGCGGGCCAGCAGCCGAGTACCTTAGCCACTAGACCACCGCGGCCGGGCTTCGTCGGGGCGTACAGCTACCCTACGTGGCCTGGTCAAGTGAGTTTCATGACCTGGTCAAGTAAGTTTCACGAAGAAGAAGGTGTGATGGACGTAAAGCACTTGTCTTGATTTTGGTTGCACCGCTCAGCGTCCGACAATGGTGGGCGCACTCCACGGATGCAAGCTATAGGCGCCTCGCCGCCGTCGACTGCTGACCCGCAGGTCGCGGAATCGAATCCCGACTGTATTTCGATCGAGGCGAAAAGGCTGCAGGCCCGTGTGCTCAGATTTGGGTGCACGTAAAGAAACCCCAGGTGGTCTAAATTTCCGGAGCCCTTCACGGTGCCGTCTCTCATAATCTAATGGTGGTCTTGGGACGTTAAACCTCACATATCAATATTTTAGCCAGGCGTTTGTCGAACTCTGAGTGCGTCGCTTGTTGCAACGTGTCGCTGCATGAAAAATTCGCGCCGCATTGAAACTGCAGTTTTTGTATACTGCGCTTGCAATAGTACGCTAATACTACTATAAATGCGACGGTTACTAAATGAACGTGCGAAGCGATCGATGAACTAGATTTTGCCTGGATGAATATACATGTATGACGCAAAAAGGACGGTGAAGAAGTGAGAACACGAACTGACACACACGTGGCATGCACGTCTTTGTCAGTTCGTTAGTGATTGTCAGTGGGCTTTCTAGCGAAAAAAAAAGTGCCTTGATTTCGTCGTGGTCGTTTTGCGCAAAACCTATTCTTTCTCAACTCAGCAACACGCCTTGTTGAGCAATTTTCATGAGGTACTATGGGCGACAACACTGAACAAAATGCGCTTGTTAAACTTTACCACAATGCACGCTTGTGCAACTACGTGTACCTGGCAGAGACACTCAAGCTCATAAAAAATATTTCGTAATGCAGATAAATGCAAGCGCTAGAAGGCTTAAATAGAGATACTAAAATACATTTGCCTTTGCATCAACGCGATATGCCCGAAATACTTTTGCAAAAAGAGGAAAAATGTATTCCAGAATGCAGATGCCAGAATAGAATATTAGGGAATGCTGATGCTCCATGAAGACATTCATTAGAAGACTGCAGGATAGTAGCGTCATTGCTTTTTCACTGCATTTAATTTTGCTAGTCATACCTGACACCATGGTCTCTAGCGAGCACGAGTGAACACATATACTATACATTTATTCTATATAGACACAAGACTGCTATTGGTGAGGTGGTGGTTGGCTTAAATGCGACCGAGTAACTCAAATGAGCTGTCATATATAGAAGATCGGTTCGGACTTGCTAGAGTCGTGAAACGACTTGCTGCTCGGGAAAAATTAGTGGGAAGGGGGAATCTGCACTTGCCATTGGAGACCATCACTTTCGCCGGCAGAGTATTACAGTACTGCGTATTCGCGAATGTCACGGCGTCGTGTGCTTTGCCGCATAATAATTTTGTGCTTTGGGTACGGCGCCCCTCGGCGAGTGGCGGCGTGCATTTGCTTAGCTTGGCACAAGTTTTCCGTTTGCCCCTAAGAACGCGTCACCTCATTTCCGAAAAAAAAAGTTAGTCAGGTACCTTTGTCGTGCACAGTATAGCGATATGTTCTATACATCATAAACGCATTTCACTAGTGATACACGAATACATTTTTAAAAAATCAAATACAGCTCGATGCATAAATACAGACACTGATAAGTATCTCCTATGTACTATCTTACATTCTATCGCGATACCAGGTATTGCGATGCTATACCTAGTCATGAAGTACGCGCAGACATTGGAGACGGTCTCTGTAGTTCTTGAGCGCTCGCAACGACATCAGCGTCTGCGAAAATTTGATTTATTTGTGGGGTTTAACGTCCCAAAACCACCATTTGATTATGAGAGACGCCGTAGTGGAGGGCTCCGGAAATATTTACCACCTGGGGTTCTTTAACGTAGCGTCTGAGAAGATGTGAAGTACAGAGCGCTATATATGTGTAACGTTCACTTTATGCACAGGACCATGGTTCACCTAAAACTTCTTCCACTAAAAGCATTCCTGCAGAAATTTTTGGACGAACCCTGATGCTGATATATTAGTGAAGTTGACTAACCGATGGCACCAACATTTGCAAAAAAAATGAATGGTTATAATTTGGTCGATGAAGTTAATCATAGAAGTCGTAAGGTTTCAACACTTTGATAGCGGTGCAGAACTGGTCAGCGAAGTGGTCATATACGAATCAGTCGTTCTTCTGAAGAGCTCCTTTTTGGGTAGAAAAGTGGCTGTGCTGGTGATAAGTGTAAGCCATTGTCGTATGGGAGAAGCTAAAGATATTAAGCAAGCTATTCAGTCGGCAATACTTTGCGCCTTGAATCATGCATGTGGGATTAGCACGGCCTTATGCATGCACTTTTTTATTCGCGCTGGTATCCATTACTGCAGGCGGAAAACATTCAAGCGCCTAAATCTTTGCTACATCAACTCTGTATCCTTCTTTAAGGAAGAGAAAAACTCGAACAAAATGACTCGGAAGCACGCGCGCGTCAAGTTATAGCTATAAACGCCCACGGAAGGCGCTCAACGTTCGATTGATAGATGAAATAAATCAAATGAATTTTAGAAATTCTTATCTTAGTCAGATCCTAATTATCAGGTCGAGCGCTGACGGCTGCCAAAAAGGGCTGCATACTACTGGCAAAGACTGCGTCGAAGCTCGACGCTGTCTTAAAGATGGGAAGAGATAATGAAACATTTATTGATAATACATACTTCGCTAGTGGCTGGATTTCCCAGTCCCGAAGACCATTGGCTCTTGCCGCATGTAGTCCGGGCTAGGTCAACCATGACCTGTTGCTGCATTGTGTCAGAACTTGACAGGGTCACTTTCCACTATAATATATTGTACTATTATGATTCTACGATATATTGGAATCGTTGTGGCGCTCCCAGACCATATAAAATAAATTTGTAGCCGTCTGAGGACAGAATTTACACTGCGGATTGTAGAGACGAGAGTACGCCTATCTCGCACCCAGGCGCCTTCGGTGGTATACCCTCGCTCCCAGAGACGCCATAATTTGTTTGCAACTGCCAAGGCGCGCCTGTTAGCATGGAATGCAGTAGCTCTGGGAGTTTAAAATGCAAAAAAGAGCGCCTGTTCACACTGCGCCTGCTTATAAAATGTCCTCTGGTTACCACTGCGCTGTCATCTGATGCGACAACAACCAGCGCAAGAAGAAGATTTGAGCACTGCCTTTGAAGTTCACAGCGATCACGGCAATCGAGTCAGTGCGGTGTTTTGCGATTGCACAGATTTCCGTCCACAACTAAAAACACCGAGTTCCACCGCCTTAGGATATAATTGCAATCAGCAGGAAAAACTACGAGCTCAGTGAAGTGTACAAGTAAGTATACTTATTGCGTTTATTCAAGTGCCACTCCAGCTGTTCCACTACACAGGATCTATTTGCGTGCAGCCTATGCCTGTAGTATGAGGCACAAAACTATTGCCGTACTCTTTCGCAGGCGGCATGTCAATAATCGGATACTCGTATTACGACTCACGCGTGGATGCACGCACCGCGCATGTTTAGTACAAGTGCAACGACCTACTATCGCGATGCGTGAACGGCGCGTAAAGCATGACTTTCGACTCGGTCGAACTGCGACATGCCTTGACTGTAACTAGGCGAATCTACACGTGCTTTCGGCCGGCGTCACCGCTACATTTTAATATTTTGTTCTGGCTGGCGCTTTTGCAGCGCGTGTGTGTTCCGAGTGCCCGACAAGACTGGTAATTGATACAAGTATGCGATCCGTCAGCATAAGTTGGAACCAGATCCTAGCGCTGTATAAGTTGACGCCGTCTTACAGCACAAACTCTGCCTTGTCACAGCCAAGGCACACCTCATTTCGACCGAGTTGAAAGAAACGCTTTCCGCTGTTCGCATTTCTTTGAATCGTAAACTTAGTACGTACCTGATGAAGCTGCTTCCGTAGTCTGCAATGCACGTGCTGCAGACATTCCGGACTGTCGAGGAAGGTCTCCTGGGCGTTCCCACGAAATCAATATAAAAGTCTAGCACAGTAACAGCGTTAAACATGCTTACAGCCGCACTCGTGTTGTAAAGTTTCGCGTTTGATTCGCAGGGCGTCTGCTCGCTCGGCAGTTGAGTGTTGCTTCGCCGCGCTTGCAACATACGGTGCCACGCGCTTTTCAATATGGCAGCAAGCACTGAGCTCTATGTGTACCGGTGTACACACCGAAGGGATGTCTTGGACAATAAATAAGGATTTGGAAAGAATGAGGATTATAATCGTTGGCATGCCATCTGCGATGACTTACCTAATTTAGGCTCACGTAGGGGGTAGAGTGCGCATACTCAGCCTGATATGTTGCATGATATCAGTATAGGAAAGGAGGGGCCTGTCTTGTCTGAACAAGAGAAAAGCAATCATTGCACCTTTTTGTTTCACGTACGTTATATTTCTCATAAATATTCAATGCTAAAGCTTTCTCACTAACTCATATAATCAATTCCTAACCAATCCTCTGGGGTGGGTGTGAACCATATTTGGGGCATCATCATTATCATCACCCAACTATTAGCCATCTTCCACAGTGGGTGTGAATCGCAGTGTTCAGGCGAGCAAAAAGAAGGACGCATCAGGTCCAGTGAGTTGGATATTACGTAATTCCAATTGGAGATTTTAACTGTGTGATAATTACCCGAGGCAATGTACAAGGTCTTAACTGAGGTCGGTCTGCTTGGAATTCACGTGAGCTGCGATGCCTTGTCCAGCATTTCTAATTTATGAATGCGCACAATGTCGTGCATGAAAATACTTCGGTTTGGGCATGGCGCCGCGGGCCATCTTCCAGCAGACTTGACCGAGCTTATATACCACGTCCTTTAGAGGCGTTCGTCTCCGACTTACGTGTTACGCCTATCCCTCCTTCTCCTGTGCGGTGTACATCTCCGACCATCGTCCGATTCTGTTAGAGCTCGAAATTGGAATTATTTTTAGAGAAACCATGACGTCTTGATGTTCGCGTCCTCCAGGACACGTGCTTTCGGTCTGATTTGACCCGTGCAGTACGGGTGTCACTCGCTGCGACTGGTGCGCATGTTTGGGATGCGCTTAAAACGCAGTGGCGCCCGCTCTGCTCACTTAACTGGCGTTCGCTTCGTCGTTGCATTTCAGAGGAACTGGCTGATCGAAACGCCTTCTCCTCTGATGCGTGCTTGGAAGCATGAACTACGTGAACGCTTCTATCGTTTGATTGCCGTGCGTGCGTACGTGTGTGTGTGTGTGTGTGTGTGTTTGTGTGTGTGTGCATGCGTGCGTGCGTGTTGTGTGTGTGTGTGTGTGTGTGTGTGTGTTTGTGTGTGTGTGTGAAAAACATTTATAGAGAATTTGCCGGCCCATGCCCATTACACTGGGGGAGTCCTTATTCCGGGACCTCGCTGGATGGACAAGGCCGCTAAATACGCCCGTTGTACCAGAGCTCTTTGAACCTTCAACCATGAGCTATTGAGTAGGGCTGCCTCCCATGCCTCTCTAGTAGGGGAACGGAAGGATTCACCTGACATGTCCACACCATGTGAGAGTAATCGGAGACTTCCCCACTGTGAGGGCACCGCCCATAAACTTTCTGGTCACAATGCTATACTATTGCAGGACACAACAAAGTGTTTGTCTGCAGGTGCCTTAGGATTCGCTTATCGGCTATACTCAGGCCCTTTAGCAGGCACTGGGAAATTTCGATGTTGTTCGCAATAGTATGTCAGAATTTTTCTGAACCACATAAGCGGTTGGCTATAGTCTCTGAGCCGAAAAAGCCTGAGTGAGGTGCCCGGTGGTTAAGCGCGCGGGCGGCTGCACCCTGTTATGCCTGCGAGTCGACAGCGAACGTCCGTGCCTCTGGAAAAGGCAATCTGTGTCAATGCCAGCCCGCAGTGCGCCTGAAGCGAACAACTCAATGGCGTAAACACGCACGGCGCCTTTCTGACGCCCACGTGCAGTGAGTCAGCGCACGTGCAAGCGAGCCCGTCGAGTAAACAACCGGCGTCTTCCTGTCTGGGGGTCTGACGCAATGCGCGGCAACGTCACTCGCGCTTGGCTGCAGCCACCTGCAGCGCAGCCTCTCCAGATTCGTTGAGAAAGAATGACGTGGCCCAGCGGCGACCCCATTGGAGGAGTCTGTCCTGACGACCAGCGGCGCTTCTGGTTAGACATTTGAGTTGGACCCGGTGCATATAAAAGAAGCCCTGCGGCGCGTCGCGATCGGGGGCGGTCCTAGGTGAAAGCTGACGTGTGTGTCAGAGCGGACCCGTTTGAGAGCAGACCTATTGGCAATCCTACAGTGTTCGCAGGCGCCTAGCGTAGCTTCTCCAACAGTTCAGGTCAGCGGTTTTAGAATTCGGGACCAACTGCCACCGTTCGTAGTAGGCGAGGACATGGCGAAGTATCTCGTCAAGTTTGAACACGTCTGTGAGCGAAACGCTTTGGAGCGGTCTCTTTGGGCGCAGAACCTGTTAGCTCTTCTTCCCGGCGAAGTGTCCGACGCGATAACTTGCTTGTCGAGGGAAGCGTTTGAGAGCTATGACGAGGTTAAGGAAGTGCTCTTGAGACGTTATAAGTTGTCACCCGAGGCTTTCAGGCAAAGGTTCCAGTATGCTAAAAAGGGGAATGAGCCACACGTTGACTTCGCGTTTCGTCTTAAAGCCGATTTAATTGAATGGCTCAAGGGCGAAGGTGTTTACGACGACCACGATAAAGTGGTGAAATGCATTGCATTGGAGCAATTCTACCGCTGCATCGAGGAGGATGTCAAACTTTGGCTGCAGGACAGACTTGGTGAAGTACAGCTAAACAAGGCAGCAGAATTAGCTGAGGAGTATTATACTCGCCGAAAGTTGCATAGCAGGGCAGTGCGCGTTGAAAAGGGTGAAAGCAAAAAGGGCTTTTCAGTGAAACTTGATCAATGGAAGCCCTGAATCTGCCACAACTGCAGAAAGGAAGGGCACATCGCGATAAATTGTCAGCAAAAGTTTGCACCTATCCTAGAATCGGAAAACAAACGGAAGCCGCTAATCTGCTACAACTGCAAAAAGGAAGGACACATCGCGATAAACTGTCAGGAAAAGTTTGCCTTCGCAACAATCCGAGAATCAGAAAAAAACATGCGGTTGTTGGAGCCGTATCTCCAAGAAATTAGGGTGAATGGGAAAACGTGCCGGGCACTTAGAGACTCAGCGGCAACCATGGATGTTGTCCATCCTTCATTGGTGTCTCCGGAGGACTTTACAGGAGAATGCGCGTGGATCAGGCAAGTCGCCGAGGAGCAGAGTGTTTCCTTATCAATCGCCACGGTTGTCATTGAAGGCCCGTTCGTTAAGCTTCGCACCGAAGCGGCTGTGTCTGCCGCGCTAAATGATCGTTTTCCTTATCTTTTCTCCAACAACTCAGAGCAGCTTCTCAAAGAGCAGGCTAAATCGTTCTTCCCCAACTTAGCGTACATGGCCCTCACGCGATCGCAAGCGTGGAAGCTTTCGCCGGAGCTTGATCTTGTTCAATGCGGTGAACTCTCAAGGGACCTTGTCGGCGGTTCGACGGAACCCCAGAAAGGAAATTTTCCGCGTGAGTCATGTGAGCAGTCACGCGAGCGGCCCGTCGCCGAAGCGACCGGCGCGGTATGCGTAGGGGGAGACGACATGGCGCCATTGAGTCAGAGCGAGAGGGTTGCAACGCTCTCGCCTGTAGCGGAAAGTTGGAGCGAGCTGTCGAGGGATGATCGAGAGACGCCCATTCAAGAGCAGCGCGAGGACCTCTCGACTATAGCGCCAGTGGAAAGCCACATGAAAGCTTCACAAATGTTATCGAAGGAGTACTACGGCAAATCGGCGAAGAAGCGTGCTTTTGAAGTAGGAAGTCAGGTATTGCTGCTGCAGCCGTCCAAAAGGAACAAGCTTGAGGTTGATTGGGAAGGGCCCGCCAATGTAATATGGAAGCTTCCCGATACGAATGATGAAGTGAAATTAGGAAGTCGGCAGAACAAAATTTACAACTTGATGAAACCCTACGTTCAACATCAAGCGTTCGTAAATCAGCTGTTGCATGCTTCAGAGGAAGAGGAAGCAGAAATTTTTAGTTCTTGTGAGGTAATCGAAGGGGGATCGAAAGTAATGAGGGAGCAGATAAACGTAAAGCCTAGGTTAAGTGAAGCCCGGAAGGAGGACCTGAGAAAGATTGTTTCCGAGTTTGGAGACGTGTTTTCGGACCGCCCCGGAAACATGAGGGTGATCGAACACGATATCGAGCTAAGCGGTGAGGAGTCAATCCGTAGCAAGCCGTATCGTTGTTCCCCTGTGCAACGTCGCAAGTGTGAGCCGCTCTTGGTACCGCATAGGTATCGTCGCCTAAAAGTGGCTGGTTACTGAGATGGAGCGTGATACTCCGACAGCGCAACTTTGACGTTCGCTAAAAAAAAGGAAAGCTTAACGCTAATGCAGGTGCATTGAGCAGTGCTTTCTAGCTAGTACCCTCTCAACCTTTCGGTTTCTCGCTGGCGATTCGGGGCAAAATTTTGACCTCATCACGACCTTTGCTGAGCACTCTCGTTCAGGGTGTTCTCAACGGGCCAACTTTATGTTGTATTCTAATTCGTTAAGTTGTTGTACGTGGGAAAAATTGAGTTGTCATTTTAAGAGTCTTGTGTCCCACATGTGCCTCTTGGTGTAGAGGGAACGAAATTCCGATAAGACACGTAGATAGGTATATGTTGTACTATACTTTGTCTGGTGTTCTGTCGGGTAACCGAGGGCACTTGCTTGTGTCGTGTGTTGTCTGTTGTCGAACCGTTCTTAGTAAGTTGCAGAACCATCGACAAGTGCTGAAACCGAAGATGGTCAGAAGAGACGAGTGAAGCTGGTCGACAAGTTGTGGTGAAAAGCCAGTGGAGCTGGGATCCGTCCTCAAGAATGGGATGTGTTCCTGGAACAGAGTCTGGAGCTGCATTCTCCCCATGGCACTGGAGGTGAACCTGGAGGGACCTGGCGAACGAGCGCACCTGACATCCGAGCCACGTGGAAGCAGCTCGTCTTTTCGGGGCATTGTCTGGCGGCGGGGGTGCTGTTATGCCTGCGAGTCGACAGCGAACGTCCGTGCCTCTGGAAAAGGCAATCTGTGTCATTGCCAGCCCGCAGTCCGCCTGACGCGAACAACTCAACGGCGTAAACACGCGCGGCGCCTTTCTGGCGCCCACGTGCAGTGAGTCAGCGCACGTGCAAGCGAGCCCGTCGAGTAAACAACCGGCGTCTTCCTGTCTGGGGGTCTGACGCAATGCGCGGCGACGTCACTCGTCCTTGGGTGCAGCCACCTGCAGCGCAGCCTCTCCAGATTCGATGAGAAAGAATGACGCGGCCCAGCGGTGACCCCTTTGGAGGAGTGTGCCCTGACGACCAGCGGCGCTTTTGGTTGCACATTTGAGTTGGACCCGGTGCATATAAAAGAAGCCCTGCGGCGCGTCGCGATCGGGGGCGGTCCTAGGTGAAAGCTGACGTGTGTGTCAGAGCGGACCCGTTTGAGAGCAGACCTATGTGTTAGAGAGGAGAGCTCGGCTCTTCGAGTCTCTGTCGGCCCCAGTGCCGAATTTGTAACGCCTCTGTATATATGCTGTACATAAACCTTGTTTAACTCACCGTCGTCTCGTCCGCTCGTCTATCAGCTCTGCGCAGAAGCAGTCGCGAGCTGAGAAACCTACGCTACCAAACGGCTGGTGACCTTCCCTGCGGAGTTCGAAGCACTGGCGCCTTCGGGACCGTGTTGGCGTCGCCGTCGTTCGCAACAGTGGTTGCAGCGGTGGGATTTCGAGGCGCCCTTCGTAACGTCGTCGGAGGTGCGCTTCGCAACAACCCGCAGTTTGAGTGATGGGCCTGAATACATGACGGCTCGCTTTAAAATTTGATTGCTGCCTCGTCTCTGGCGGTGGTTGCGTGGCGTTGTAGGCACAACCCCTGTGCACATCCTGAGGTGCTTTACGCTATGCGAGGCAGTCGTTTTTCTTTTTTTTTTGGGGGGGGGGCAGACACAGTCATCTGTTTCTATGACTACGCAAATAGCACTTGCGTAGCCGCATCATACATCGATCCGTTTTCTTCGCGCACTTTGTAACTATGTCGTGTTCGGCCGTACGGACGAACTGTGACAGCACTGGCAATGCTTACTGATTTGTCTCACTTTCTCCAACAAGCTGCTGATTGTCTACCCGTCCCTCTATCACCTGAAGAGGTAATACCTCGAGGCCCTAGGCCAGATGGTTTTCCAGTTTAGTTTTACTTGACATTTAAGAATGAAATAGGAACAGCCTTCATCGGGGTCATCTGGAGATGTTTCGAGGATGGTGTTTTTCCATCCAGTTTTCGAGATAACTGTATTGTATACTTATTCCAAAAGGAGACACTTCATCGGTTAGTCCTGAAAATTGGGGCCTATCACGCTTCTTAACGTTGACTATATCCGGGACGGTAATTGTTCAACGTGTGAGGGCTCTATTGAACACGTTGTCAGATTGCTCTCATAGGGACGTTTCCTTTGTCCAGCCCACGTCCTCTTCGTAGTAGTAGTAGTGGGAGTCACGCAGGTCTCGTCACTAGAAGGTAATGTGGACGAAGAAGGGAACAAAACCAGACAACTTATCATGGCGGTATGGTTTTAAATCCGGGCCTCTATGGTCTGAAGGCATGCGCCACTCTCAGAGGTCCATTAATTCACTTGATTCCGGGCCTCTATGGTCTGAAAGCATGCGTCACTTTTAGGAGGCTATTCATTCGCTTGTTTTGGACCCGGGTCTCTATGGTCCGAAGGCATGCGCCACTCTCAGTGGGCTATCCATTCACTTTTGTTTTCTTTACTGAACTGGGCGATGCACGCTCTTTTGCAGAACGTGAATTCTTGGAAAGAATGTCAGAAAGAATGTCAATTTGAAGAGCGGAATGCTTCATATGAATACGTTAATGGTAATATTGTGAAAATTAAGGTAAATGCATAAACGTTGAGGTACTTTCGATATGAAATACGATGAAAGCGATTTGAACTTTTGTGAGGCACAAACCAAGGCAAAACGTCTATAAGTGCCTAAGATAGTCATATAGATAACAAGGAAAGCATACCTGGCAGTGTTCTGGCGGAAAATCTCGTGTAATGAGAAGTTTGTTAAAACCAAAAAGAAGAGACCATTGCCTGAGCCGGCATGTCGCGTGTACTCACTTTGACAGTTGATGAGTAATCGCGAGCACTGTAAATATAGCGGTGATATTTACGACAGCATATGGCACATACAATCTCCAGGAATCCCCCGGCTCGAGGCGCTTCTAGAGACACCATTGTCTCGGCCTTTGCATCACGGGATCTGACTTTCACAAACCTGGTGTGAGAGGGCGTATTTCAGGACGGGCGGTGGATTTGCGACCCTGCGTCATCGCGCTATAGCCAACCACTGTAGCCAACGCTTCGCTGTCCAATAGTCATCACCACAGTTTCCTGAATATTCACTAGAGGAAACTTTGGCACGAGTGTCTATGGGAGCTGCAACGCATAGCGCTTCAGCGAGCATGGGAATTATGGGTGTGACATGGATTTGCCTAGTCTTCGTACTTTATGTTCGTTCTGACTTCTCGTGGTTTGAAGTTGCTTTGTGATGAAACAACAATCTGCAAATGTTCGGCAGTTATGCTTTGCCACCTTAATCTTTTAGGCTTAACACTTCAAATTGGGTAACGAAGGGAAAAATGGCTTGTTCTTTTCTTAGGAACGAAACCAAAACACTGCAATAAACCGAGTCACATGTGCGTTTGCTGCCCGCGAGCACAAAGACTATAGGCAAATCCATGTCATACTCTATAATTCTCACGGTCCCTGAACGATCGCAGTGCCAGTGTGCCCTCTAGTTAATTTTAGGAAACTCTATGGTTGTCACGACGCGTGAGTGGCTGAACTTTTATCAGACCTTGATTATTGTTTTGCTCTGAAGTGAAACAACCGCTAAAGTTTGTAATGCATACGGCAATTCAATAGCGCCGCAGGTGGGGTTCATTGAGTGCAGAAGTATTTATCGACGTGCATCACGGAATACTTGGTTTAGGGATGATGACGTGATTGTTATAAGTTATTTCCACAAGTATAGGTGATACTAAGCCACAGTTGGAATTTTTTTTCGTGAATATGCAGCACTGTTTTTCTGATTAGCCATTATTTAAACGCATTTATTCATACGCTATCTTGTGAACTTTATTACGAGAGCCTGGAATTGCGCCGCTATAGATTTTTTGCTGTAAAAGCAGCACTAATAAGAGAATTACTTGTAAAATTCGTCGACCTCTACGTCGAATGTTACTCGACGCCTTTCAGTTTTGCGCATAGTTACACAGTTTTACACATTCTTACACATTGTCTACGAATAGTGTTTCCCGTATTGCGCACAATAGCTTACGACTCAAAATTTTCCGCTCTTGAAAGAGCTGGCCGAGGGGCTACTTAGTTTAGTGCCATGTGTAGCGATATGTAGGTATCTTAATTGACTATGCAAAATAACCAATACTTAGCTAGCTTCAAACAAAGGCACTCTCGTATTGTACGCATGATGTTCATGGTTCAAACTCGACCAGCGCAAATCGTCGTAATTATACTTCATATGGTGAGAACGTTAAATGCTTAGTAGAGTTCACTGCTTCGATTGTTGCCTTGAACAAGACCTGACCATTTGTTTAAACGTTGCCTCCAACGACGCCCCGTGCTCAGGAATCTTTCATCTCGAGAGCTGTGGTCACGTGAGCGAAGAACACTGTTCAATATTAATTTAAAAAACACGGTAACCCGAGAATTTGAGAATATATCTTCGGCTACATTAGCTCTACAATAACCACAGAAGTACCTGCTTTGTTTACAATGAGGTAAATTTCCTCAATCTACATGTAGTTGCGCAGTCAACTATCACTTATCAAGCACCTGACTGCCGTGGCGATCACGATAATTGTGCGCCAATTTAATAAGATTGTACGAGTAACTCGCCGTTATGGATCGCTTATCCGGGGAAATTGGAGCGTTTATTTGATATACACGGTTTCATAACGCTATAGAGTAATGACGGTCAGTCTTATTAATAAAATTTGCAGCGAAACATCAGTGAGAGCGGGAGATCATAACAAACTAATTTAGTGTTTTTCCGGCCTAATTTGTGCCAACAGCTTCAATGGGGCCATATTCACCTACTGTCCCCTTGTTGTATACAATTTGCTGTTATGCTAATGAATATAACGCAGTAACTACACCAACATCAGTGGTAGCCAAAGTTGAGGGTGCAACGGCGAGCTAGCGAGCTGGCGTCACTGTAACGATCTTAGTTCTATTTCCCTATCAAGCCTTCTTCTGCGGTAGCACAGTTTTAGTATCCCACAAAGTAGTCAACCTACATTGCTTGAAATATTGATGCTACTTTATTAGCTTTCGAGCAGCACGGGTAATGTGAAAATGCAACAGAAGTTGTTTGTCTTCACCTCTGACGCAGGCTGAGATTACCGAGTTGAGCGCGCGGCACTGACCTACTGAGACGAAGATGGCGAGAGCCGATGGCTCCGACCCCGCCATGACAGAAAGAGCAGATTCACTGGAGAGCTCTTCAACGAATTCAGCCTTTGATCGCCAGATGCTGCTGCCTTGCACAGCTACCGCTGAAAGCGCGTGTCAGCTTGTCGATCATCTCTCCATGTTGAACGAGGTCCTCTTTTGGGCTGAAATCGAACTGAGAGAGACGCCGAAAACGTGTGGTGAGCTGTCTCTAGCCAGCTTCGCAAACAAGAATACGAATATTCAGAACGACGCGGGGAAGACCAGCCGAGCAATATCCCTGTTTCTTTGGCTGCTCAAGGCACATGCATGCATATATCACGTCAAGATTCATTACGACGTGCTTGTCGCATATGGACGACTAATTTGCGATGCCCTCAAAGGTAGCCATTCGGTTAGAGCACTAATAATTGATATCGGAGCGTCTGTGGTGAATAAGTACGTCGATGACGCCTTGTGTTCGATGGAAACGTTTGGACTTATTGGAATGTTTAGCCGTTTCGTCATATGACGAACTGTGGTTTTCTCTGCCGAAAGTCATTCGGATTCACTCATCACTGACTACTCTCAAGATTTCCGAGTTGCTCCTGCGAGGCAGCAGGGCCAAGGACCTGGTTGCAGCGCTGAAAGGAAATAGTACGCTCAAAGAGCTGTCGATCCACGGTTCGGTGATATGCGAGGCGGGACGAGGTGTGTTCGCGGACTACTTGAAGATCAACACTTCACTCATCACCCTCAGTGTAGGCGAAGATGACGTCAGCAATAGAAACTGCTTCAACTGGATCGTGGAAGGCCTCCTCGTAAACGAAGTGATGAAGAACTTAAGTCTTACCAACATTCTTTTCGATCGAGTGAATGCGACACTGGCGGCGCGGATCTTCAGCGAAAATAAAACCATACGCAGCTTTCACGTGGCGTACTTCCCTCCAGCATTATCTCTCCAGCCGGACACCGATTACAACTTGTGGCACGCACCGCTGTCCAACAACGACACCATAGAAGAACTCGGGCTTCCCTTCTCCATCTGGAAGCCGGAGCAGTGGGCCGATTTCTTCTGGATTGCTGCTGGAAAGGCGAATCTGAAAAGAATCACTGTTTTTTTGCACCTGACCGCTCATCCCAACCTGCCAACGTTGTGCAAGGTACTAAAAGAAAGCGGAGCCGAAGAGAAGGTATCACTCGGAACCTACTTCGTTCGTCACGACGTGGACTTGATGTACTCGAAGGCGTTCTCGGACGTAGACATGTTCTGCTTCGGCGATAGATTAGGACAGTTCGTTTGCCTATTGCAGCCGTTTACCCATATAACTTCCGTAAGGTTCACTATCAGGATAGGAAATCTGCCACTGGCTTCGTCCGTCGCCTCGTACATCCAAGCTACGACGTCACTGCAGAAACTACGTCTCACTTTGTATGGTGATGAAAGTGACACGGAAGAGAATACGGACACATCTTCTGCAGAGATAGCTGGCGCCCTGTCTTTAAACAGGAGCATTAATGAACTAGGAGTATACGTGGACATAGATTACGGCGACAGTCACGAGGAAAGTAACGTCATCGCTGTGCTTTACCAAGAGCAAATAAAGCGGCTTGCCGAAGCGATTCGGCACAGTAGCACCATACGAAGGATCAACTTCGGCGCGGGAGATTCGGTCGCGATCGCTACCTTTCTGCGTTCTTTCTCCGAGCACATCACCGACCACTACATCCTCGTCTGCATCAACATATGCGGAACGCTGAGCACAGAATTCGCGCAAGACTATTTTAAAGTACGGGACACAGTACGTCGAAACTGCGGCCTTGTCGGGCTAGCTTCGCAGTTCATTCGAGGACTTGCATTGGGAAGGTGAGTATCGCACAGCAAATACTTGTCTCCCGGTGACATTCGCTAAAATTTTAGGTTGTGAAGTAAGCAGGTGGAAGAGTTGTGTGGAATCAATAAGGCACTTGTTACAATGCGAAGCCTGAACAATACAACTTTGGCAGTTAATGCGCCGCATACATTGAGTCGTGTGACATACAGCAGTGAGGACGTGCAATATGTGGCTTCTTGTGAAGACTCAGGCATAGCAAGAAAATAATGCGTGTATTATGCGAGCGTTCTGTGGTGACAGCCACTGAGAGTTTTCCCATATGAGCCCACTGTATACTCATGGATTCTAAACGTGATTCTTTAGGGCCAAGTAATGCACGTACTTAAGATTCCATCGTCTAAAGCTCGTATTATAACGTCGTGATTGGGCCATGGACACTTACATAAAAGCGAAAATTAGCATAGGGGCCAGATCCGCGACGACATTACGAGGTTATCAGGCGTAGTTTCTCCGATCACTTGTACAAGAAAGTGGCGTGTTTTAATACATGAGTACCGTAGTTTTGATTGTCGCACCGTTAAAAACAGTAAAACATAAATTGCTAGCGTTTTTTTTTCAAGTAAATAGACACTTGCGAGTTTATCTTTATTATTATACGCACATGATTTAGAATCTTGTCACTCACTGTGATATCGAACGTAGTATCAGCTCGTTCTGCCATCAAAAACCGTCCACGCGAACATGCTTGACGAACTCTTCTGCTCTAATTTGAAAGCGGCACAACCTCTTAAATTAAAGTATATTACTGTCTATGTCGCTTGTTAGTGGCTAATCCAAATTCATTCACCACTAGGTGTAGTACCGGGCTGAAAAATTTATATACTTGGATTTAAGCATGACCATTTGTTCTGCTCGCGAGAATTTAATATGCAGCATTATAGTTTAAACAGTGCTATAGGCACGTGTCTAATTATCTCAGTTCTTGTCAAACTTGTCTAGCGTTCCGCCATAAGGAAATGAATTTGTGCATAGCACAGTCTAAAGAAAACTATAAAGTCCTTTCGTATAGATTTTAACAAACGTGTTTTATGCTGGGGTTTACCACGGCTACGCTGACGCACTTCTGTCACGGAAGTGACGTTGAAAAATACATTCTAAGAGATGCCAAAGAAGCCAGCTAGAAGCCAAGAATACTTTGTGCGGAATCGAACCAGCAACCCCTAAACTCTCAGCACGTGGTGCCGGCCACTACGCCATGAAGCGTATGGTTTCTGGATTGTTAATGGCAAGTCATTTATATACACCTTTATACCGTTAAGCTGTACTCAGAGACTTCGAAACTTTAGCGGGTTTTTGTTACCAGTGGCGAGATGACGTGACAGGCTCATGTTAGGTAGAGTAATTGTATATGGTCGCTACGGAACCAGAGTAGCGCATAGGTCCACCATCTTGCCTGGTTAGCAACCACAGCTCTGCGGCGAAGTCGCCGTCTGTTTTTGCAGGCGACATGCTTCCCATGTTGCAGATTGGTATACTTGGCTTGCACTGTTTCAAGAGCAAGTCAAGCACTATTTGCAGTGCTTGAAGGCCGCTTTTCTGCCCGATTGCCAACAAATTGTATCTTATTGGAGCTGACTAAATAACATGGTCAAAAAAAACGACGTTCTTGCTCAGCGTGTGGCAAAAAGTGCAGAGCGAACATTATCAACCTATTTCGTCTTGGGACACTCACATTTCACGCATTTTAGAAGTTTTTGACTGCATAACGAGCGGGAACATTCAGTATTATCATTACGGTGGTGAATTGCGACATTCATTGCCCTTGATGGTACATGAAATCACCCGATGAGTCTCGGTGATTATAACGCAATTAAGAATTATGCCTCTCTTTTTAAGTGCGTAAGAGCATAACTACGCACTCTTTGCACAATTCGCGTTGTGTGATGCATGGTTTTTATTTCACCGCTATAAAATACTTTAGTGCACATGTTAACGGAAATTTTTACCCGATAGCAGCCTCATAAGTCAGTTTAGAACTCAGCTTCAAGTTTTGACGTAGCTTTGCGGTAGAGGTCTGTACTACCACGCAAAAGACTAGGGTTCGATTCCCAAGTAAAACAAGTATGTTTTCGTTCACTTAGGTTTTTATTATTTTTTCACCGTGCAATAGTGGTCACAGACACTGGCGGCGGCGGGGCGCACATGAAGCTGATCCGCAGTCTTCCGTACACATCCATGAACCACGTTAAGAAAAGGCGCGAAGACCAGACGGATTCGTTTTGAACGTGACTGGCGGTGTTTCGCGCCAACGCAGCGGCGGTGTCAGAAAACACAAAATTGGCCTGAGCGTCAGGTTATCCGCAATGCATGGTTGCTAGCGGCGCCGGAAAACTGTTGCGCTACTCTGGTCCCGTGGGGACAGTATACAGTTACACTAGAGTTAGCTTCCAGTGAATTTAGCGTTAGGCGCGATCTTAATCGTCAGCTCGACGAGGTGGAGGAGGCAAAAACTTTCACTGAAGAAAGCGCTTCCTCCATGGAGCGTGGTCGCTCCTGCACGCGCGCTTATCCTCCACTTGTAATTCTGGAGAGGACGAAAGTCAGTTCGCATGCTGACGCGGCCGCGTTTACGAAAAGAGCGCGGTGCTGACAAACAACGCAGGAAGAATTGAGGCAGTTGTTCGCGCTTGTCTTGTGTATACTTGTGCGCTCGGTTCACGTGACTTTCTTTCTGTCTGAACAGCGTGCTTTTAGGTGACGAGCTGTGACAGTTGTTAGTCTGTGCTCGTCCTGTGTATGCTTACGTCGTGCGTGCTTTGTGGTTGAGCTGTTTCTGCAAGTTTCGAGCTGCTTGCCGTTCACAACGTGACTTTGCAATTTATTGCTGTTGCTGAAACAATGCACAATGAACGCTCAACTACCTTTGTAAAGAGGAGTTTCACTTTCGTGTTATACCGGTTCCTGTATAGGGGGATCAATCCAAGTTTATTTTTTCTAGGGTTTTGTCTCCCCATGTGTACGACCGTGCATTTGGGTAACTGGCATAGCGTTTGCTTAAGTTAAATCGCGCGTTCGCAACACAAGAAAGTCCATTTCAATGACGCAGGCGCTCCGCCGGAGCACTCGAGCAAGTATGGCGCCACGCCGGACTGCTGGAAGAGCTCGCTGAGCAACAGAGCCGCAGCGTAGCCGAGGTCACACCGATAGTTCGGCGGGGACTTCGCAGCATCGAAGGTCTGCACGACTTCATGCGGCTGGCCGGCGTTGTCCAGGACAGCGTCGTGTGCGAGCCTCGCCAAGACGGTCAACCTCAACTGGACACTCTCAACGAAGACTGCTGGAGGCTAGTGCGACGTTGTCTGGTGCTCGGCGACGTTAAACAGCCTTCAGAGCGCCGTGGGTGTCAATGACTGGCCTTGCATTCAATATCGCAAGAAATTTGCGATGCATAATAAAGAAAAAAACAGACCGGGCGTCCAAATCTCCATAGACACGTTATTTGTAATCCAGCATTATTTAATTTTTCAGGGATTCGAAACAGTTGTTATGGTAGCTTTGCCGAGATACAATGAGTGTTGCGACGCCCACACCCGTATTTCTGTGATACAGAATGTGTTCAGTCAGCCAAGGACGTATCCAATGAGCTTCTTTTGACCATATGCTCTCTCTGTATACAATAATGGACTTCTCTTCCCTCAATGTAAAACTACAAAGCTCGCCGTCGAGAGCATCTGAAGCGTTAAGTGGGAATTTTTCCAAGCATCATATTGGGCGTTTAGTAGAATCTTTTTTTAAATCACGCAGTGTAATGCTTGACATGTAACGACGAACCAACACCTCATATAGGTGGACACAAATTTACCTTCAAGGAACTCTTCATTTTGTCATTTTGTAATGATTTCTTATCCTTATTCAAGTGAAACTTTGTTCTACGAGTTCACAAAGGTTTCCTGAGGGTTACACTTTATACAATCGATTTATGGCTGCTTCAATGTCATCGCTGTAGAGAAGGTGAGCAGAATTCATTCTACTAGCTATAAATCCTTGGCGAAATTTAGTATTGCACGCTGACTTTGTCGCACTCTTGAAAGGCTGACTAAGCGGTGGTGGAGACGCGCTCGCACGCGGCGTTCCGTTCAAGACCACTGCAAATGCTCCGAATGCCGTTTTAAAGAAGATAGTCTTTCTTAGGCACCTTCGACGCAAAACTTTTGTACCGTGTCCACCTTTAACTGTACTGGGTACTCTGCATGAACGGCACCAGACAGTACCCCAAACGGCCGACCCTATCCGCAGCGCCCACCAATGTTGCTCAAGGTTCAGCGTTCAGGCTTGTGCGATTGTCAATTGAAAATAAATTATTGCGCATATCTGAGGCACCATAACAACACGTATATATTCTGTATGTGTGTCTTTTGCTAGAAAAGGCATACATAAGTAATTATAGGGACCGTAGCGTTTAGCACGCTGCGTTGACCATGCAACGCTTGCACAAAAAGGCGAGTGATTCCAACGCTTTGCTAAGACGACACGGTGGTGGCACCTACCCGTCGCCTTGCGGTGCGCGTCCGTCTCAGAGCCGCGCGTTTCGTTTTCCAAGAAAACTGCCAGAAAGCGCTCATGTCTTACGTGCGACGTGACGATGTGCTAGCTCGTTCGCCTCCGCTGCATGCTCGAGGCACTCGAACGCAGTGCCTCCAGAATACCATTCACCGATTTTCTTGCGCAGAAGATCAAATAAATGTTTTTTTCTCTCTCTCCACATACAAGACTATCGTTTTTCGACGACATTTGCAGATTAACATGCTGATACGGGGCCAATTTGTTTTTCTGAACACTACTCTCGTGCGTTAAGCACTCTTTTCCTGTCCTGACCACCGTAGGACGCGCATGGATCAAAGTCTTGTTATTTTGAAGCTCGGCACATCCTGGATTGCACTTTTTGTATTGTTTATGCCCTTTCATGCTGCTGTTTACGGTAGAATTATAGGGTGTGTATGTTAGTTCACGCAGTGGCAAAGGTCAAAGCTCGCTGGGCGAACTCGTAACGACTGTGTTCGGCGTCATGCATGATTCATCTCTTTTCATTTCATGTTTATTTTATACAACCAGTATACATTGTTGCCTAGGGGATCTGTGTAGAGGCAAAGAAAGCCTGACAAAATTGCAATCTCCTGGGTACACACGTACACACGCTGTTATATATATTTAAACAAAAATGAGTGTAGAGAATTGAATCAAAGATTTTTTAGATATCAAGCAATCACAGACAAAACATATGTACATAGAGAGAGAGAGAAGGAATTTAGGAAAAGTAGGGAGGTTAACTAGACTACGCGTCCAGTTTGCTACCCTACACATGGGGAGGGGGGAGTAAAAGAGAGAGAGAAGAATAGGCAGATGCCACATCACATACACAATGCCGAGTTTTACAGGCGGTCCCTAAATGAAGTTGCTGACAAGTATCTCAGAAGGGCTCGTGTGGCTTTCTGTGCTGGTTTGCAGCGCGACCAGGCTCCTAAGATCTTTGCTTCATTAAATGGTTGGTCATCGAGTCTATTCAAGGCACACTGGATAGTCCGGCGATCTTCATCAAATTGGGCACAGTGGCACAAGAGATGTTCAATAGTCTCTATACAGTTGCAGCTTTCACACATGGATGAATCCGCCATGCCAATGCGATGGCTGAATGACATAGTAAACGCTACCCCAGTCCACAGCCGGCAGAGCATTGTAGCGTCACGTCGAGAAATCTTGGATGGCAGTTGTTTCTGACGTAATGACTTAAGATTCTTAGGGCGATGATTGGAGTTAAGTGGAGAATTCCATTGCGCAAGCGTGGCATTATGTGCGATGTGACGAAGTTCTCTAGCTGGCGACTACTCTTGACAAGGGTATTAACAGTGTGGGCGCTCCATCGTGGGCACCTAAGGCAGCGTCGTCGGCGAGGTGGTTACCACTGATGCCACAGTGGCCCGGCAACCATTGTAAAACAATATCATGTCCTTGATCAGCAGTGCGATGACAAATTTCATTAATACGATACACCATCTGGTGGTAGTTTCCACGTCGTACACTTCGCACGCATTGAAGGGCTGCCTTGGAGTCGCAGAAAATGGCCCATCTGCTAGGGGATTCTTGCGTAACAAACTCCACAGCGGCTCGAAGAGCGGCGATCTCGGATCTTGTAGATGTCGTGACGTGTGATGTCTTGAATTTGACGGTGATTGATCGAGATGGTATGACAAAGGCACCTGTCGAACTTCCCGAGACCGAACCGTCCGTGTAAACATGAATTCGGTTAGCATACGACAAACGCAAAAGGTCCAGTGAGATCTGCTTAATGGCTGCAGATGACAGGGTTGCTTTTTTAGATATTCCCCGCACTTCAAGGTGCACAGTCGGTCTTTTCATGCACCACTCTGGAGATAGTGGTATGGTTGCGGGCGAGAATCTCCACGAGATGGAATTCTGGTTAGCCGCAACAACTTTGGAAAATGCTGCCTTTGGTCTTTCTAGTGGCAAGCTAGCAAGGTGGTGGTTAGGCACTCTGCATATGTGACGGATATGTGTCTGGAGTGTGTCGTCAGTTATATATGTCGTGATCGAATAGTCTTTAGCAATACCAATTGTTGCTAACGTATTAGCGCACTGAGGTAGCCCCAAGCATGTGTGGTGGACTTGGCCTTGAATGCTTTGCAGGGCCCTGACGTTAGTTTTTCCGGCGTTGGAAAGCACGGGTGTGCTATACTGCAAATATCCCAAGAAGAGCGCTCTGTACAGCTGAAGCATAGATGACACTGATGTGCCCCACGTTTTGCCTGCGAGAAATCTCATCACGTGTGCGATAGAGCTGAGCCTCTTCTTCAAGTGCGAGATGTGAGCACTCCACGAGAGATCTCTGTCAATAATGACGCCCAGGAATCGGTGACGTCTCATATATGAAAGGTTCAAGTTGTCGATAGACACAGGATAACAGATCATGGGCTTGCGGGTAAAAGGGACTAAGGCGCACTTCTCAGTGGAAATTATGAGGCCTCGAGCATGGAGGTACGTCGACGTTATTCTCGCTGCTTTCTGGAGCCGTGCGCGTACCTGGAGTCATGTCACTGCTGAAGCCCAGATACATATATCATCAGCGTATGTAGAGATATTGACTGATCGAGGTAGACTTTGTACAAGGCCAATGATCGTGAGGTTAAACAGCGCAGGGCTGAGAACCCCGCCTTGTGGAACACCACGAGCGGTGTAATTATCAACGGTGCGGCCTTCCGCAGTAAGCACGAAGAAGGATCTCCTCTGTAGGTAGTTCGGAATCCATCGAAACATTTCTTCACCGATTCCAATGTTCGCCAAGGCATCTGCATCGTGCGTTACGTTGTCGTATGCACCTTTCACATCGAGGAACATTGCAAGCGAGATGCGCTTGAGGTATTTCTGTTGTTGCACAGAAGTTACGAGGTCGATGACATTATCAATAGAAGAGCGGCCTCTTCGAAAACCAGCCAATGGCCTCTGGGTATATATTACAGCGTTCAAGGTACCACTCGAGGCTTGTCAGAGCCATTCTTTCCATTATTTTCCCCACGCAGCTGGATATCGCAATGGGTCGATATGATGCCAGATCAAGCGGCGACTTTCCAGATTTGAGGATTGGTACCAAGCGGCTGGATTTCCACCTTTCTGGAACGACGCCATCGTTCCATGACTGGTTGTAGCATTTTAGTAGCTGGTGTCGGCCGCGTCTTCCAAGATGGCATAAAGCAGCGTATGTAATACCGTCCGGCCCAGGTGATGATGAACATAAAATTGATTATGACATATGGGTTAGTTACGTTAGGAGTGGTGTGGTGGTATTAAGCTTATCACACGGGACGCTAACAAACACTACCTAATAAAGAATAGATATGCATATGTTACACACGAGCTCTGT
This sequence comes from Rhipicephalus annulatus, assembly GCA_013436015.1. NCBI lineage: Eukaryota > Metazoa > Arthropoda > Arachnida > Ixodida > Ixodidae > Rhipicephalus > Rhipicephalus annulatus. The sequence goes on from WOVY01006473.1 coordinate 94,669, forward strand.
GTTTGCTGAGTAGGACACTGCGTCAGTTATTCTTGAGCACCAGCAGATTCTCAAACAGGCTGTATTCTAGACAGCATCGATTTGGCCTAAATACAGAGGTATGTGTGAAAAGACTGGCCACCAAGAACAAAAAAAAAAACAGAAAGACTGCTTCCTTGGCCTTGATATGGGAAATATATGATGAAAAGATGCAAGATGGTGGTACTTGGAGGTGTTTAATAGATGGACGAACGGACACACAGACACAGCATGGATGGACGCATGAACGGATGCAAGGGCGGATGCATGGACGAATGCAGGGACGGACGCACAAACAGACGCACGCACGGATGGGCGGGTGGACGCATGAACGGTCACACAGACGGAAGCATGGACCGACGGAAGCAAGAACGAATGGACGGACGAATGCTTCACCCACTCTTCATCATTCACCTCCGTGGATATGCTGCCATTTTTTTCTAATTTCGCGCAATGGTGGTTACGGACACCGGTGGGTGGCGGTGGCGGACAACATGCAACTGCGCGTGACCCGAAAAGGGATCTCATAACAGCTTCCGCTGTAAAAATCGGCCACGTATCTGCGTCCTTCGCTGCAAATGTCGTCGAAAGACGATACTCTTCTGCCGGCAATACCACTATCAGTCCTAGTCTCATGCGCGACCATTTGTGTTTTGCCTTGCCTCAGATGTTGAAATCGGCAGCATTCGCTGGCATTGATAAAGTAAAAGATGCGCTGCGTGAGATATGAACACCATCTGGCAGTTCCATCAGGAAACAAGAGCTTGTGCTGAACCCAGGGCGACTACCAGATGGCAGCACCATATCGTCAGCAGAGCGCGATATCGTGCACGGCATCTCATTTTTAGCTAGCGGAAGAAACAATAAGGTGTTTAGAATTACGTATCTATGTACTTTCGAGTAAATGAACACACCACCTAATCCTTACGTTTTTGGCGTTGCGCCTCAGATATACGTAGTATTTGCTTTTTCATCGACAATGTTCAGAAGTATGAACGCAGCCACCAGTTAAAGATGCTGGGCGTCCAGCACTTTGACTGGGTGGATGAAGCGTATGACAGACAGACAGAAACAATTTTGGCGATGAAGTATGTTTTAAAGACTGTCGTCTTTAAAGGGCCAATCCCCAAGCTCTCAGTAGAGGAAAATCAAACGCAATAATATCTAATTATTGTCAATGTACGTCTTTGCGCACTTCTGTGGACGCAGACAGAAGTGGTAACGTATATTGTGTACATACTCTTCATGGGATCATATACGCGAAATATCAAATGTCGTTTGTTTGCCTGCAGCGCGTTTGCATGCAGCTGCATGTCCATCCGTTCTTTCTTGTCTCGCGTGAATATCGTGCACGATCAGCCAACCACACTTCATTTTTGTGTTTACAGCTTGCCAATCGGTGGTGGTGGTGGTGAAACATTTAATAATCATTAATGCTTGGAGAGCGGTGATTGGGTTGGGGTCTTATTGGCCGCCTACCCTCACAGCACTAGGTAGAACCCCTATTCCGGTGCTTCATTGCAAGCAACGCCGCCCGCGCCCGTTGAACCAGGGCGTTTTGGGCCTTCAGGTCTTGACAGCTGAGCAGGGCCGCCTCCCAGTCCTTTCTCGTGGGGTTGGGGTTGGGGGGGATAGATGAATTAGACTGGCGCACCCAGACGATGTGGAAGGTGCCAGCCACCTCACCACAGAACTGGCACGTGTCATCAAAGGATGAATTGAAATGTTTTAGCACCGCGGGCACGGTACGGTATTGGTAAACAGTTTTAAAAGGAGGCGCTCGTCAGCGTGACGCAGTCCCTTAAAGGTCTGGACAGCACCGGTGTTCCTCCTTGTAATAATTG
>WOVY01006474.1:0-10836 GCA_013436015.1 Rhipicephalus annulatus
CAAAAATATAAGTATTAATAACCAATGGTGTTTACAAATTTCAAGCGTAACTTGAGTGATGGACAACAAAACAGATCAAAATCAGTTAATGTTTAATATTTAAGAAGAAAGGCAAGAGAGAGAATAAAATGTGGGAAAGGCAGGAAGGTTAACCAGAAAATGGAGCATCCGGTTTGCTAACCTGCACTAGGTAAGGGGGAATAGGGAAGAAAGATCGGAAATAAGCGAAGAGGGAAATAGACGCGCGCGAAAAAAAAGGGGGGAGCTGGGGTGCTACAGTCTATACAATAGGCCGCTGCCATGCAAAAAGTTCAGTAAGGCCTTCACTGATTTTCTGCGAGCACACAAATCATGTCGTCTTTCCAGCACTGATTGTTCAGACGAAGGTCTGTCGTCAAGGCGAGCTAACGCAGCAGCTAGTTGCCGTCTTTGCACGCTGTAACGAGGGCAGTGACAGAGAACGTGCTCTATAGTTTCATCGCTGCCGCAATGACCGCAAGCAGCACTGTCTTCATGCCGATTCGGGAGACGAAAGCTTTGGTGAAGGCGAAACCAAGCCATAGTCGGCAAAGCACCGTTGTCTCGAGTCGAGAGAGTCCAGACGGAGGCCGGAGTCGACGAGACGTGTCCAGTCTATGCAGTCGCGTGTGCCGTAAGCACTCGGTGTTCCACAGGATTTTAATTCTGCATTAGCGATTTTTCGGATGGTCATTGCAGCATCAGTCCTTGAAAATGGTATAGATTTTTTCTTCACCATCTTCGTGTGCTGATCGGGCAGCGAGAAGAAAGGCAAGGTATGCAACAAGCGTTTGCAAAGAAGGGTTTAAGCACGTGGCCACTACCATTCATTTTGCTCTTTTTGTTTCACATGATTTCGTTCTTTCTTAATGCGATGCATTTTTAGCGACCTTCGGCGACCTTGGCGTATATATTGTTACGTAAAATGAGACGGGACGTGACTATTTGCCAGTGTATTTACACCGATAAAATCGGAGCGCAACACACAGAGCGAGCAAACCAGTCCTCTTCGTCGTCTTCTGTCCACATAATGGTTCACCTCTTCATGCGAGTGCTACGTAGCATTACCCCCCGGTTATAAAAGCACCTGCTCGGTGCATTTTATACGTGTTTTTTAGAAGGGAGGGTGGTATAGTTTTCAACCTACTGACGTGGACCACGTCACGGGGGGTGTTTGCAGACAGGTTAGTCCCGAAAACTTCAATTACTTCATAGGTAAGTCATTTACTCATCGAATGGTATGGTAAGGTCCCTTGTACGGAGATAGCAACTTCTCTGACAATCCAACACGAACAAACTGGGCACCAGAGAAGAACTCGAGAACCAGGTGAGAAGTCAACGGTGGACATGGTTGATGTCGTAGAGAGCCTTCTGGGTTGCATGTGAAGCCAACAGCCTAGAGTGGGCAATCTGACGTGCGTGATCTGCACGAGCGATAGCATCACGTGCGTATTCACTCGGTGGAGGTGTAGTATTCGGTAGTAGGGTGTCCAGTGGTAAGGTCGCGTTATGGCGATAGAGCATATAAAAAGGTGAATAACCTGATGTATCAAGCCGAGATGAATTATAGGCGAAACGTCACGTGAGGTAACGCTAAATCCCAGTCATGGTGGTCAGATGAGATATACATCAAGAGCATGTCCGTGAGGGTGTGATTTAGGCGTTCGGTAAGGCCATTTGTTTGAGGATGGTCGGAAGTGGTCAGTTTTGTGTTGCGTTGACGAAGAGTGCAAAAGGTTTTCGAGTACGCGTAACAAAAATGCACGTCCACGATCGGAGCAATTGCCGAGGAGCGCCATGGTGTAGAATTACATCGTGGAGCAAAAATTCGGCAATGTCAGTGGGAGTGCTGGTGGGGAGCGCTCTAGTGATGGCAAACCTGGTCGCATAGTCTATAGTAACGGCAACCCACTTGGTCCCAGAGTTTTTTTCGGGAAACAGTCTGAGGAGGTCTACACCAACACGGAAGAAAGGTTCTGTAGGGATTGAGATCGGGGTGAAGGGAGTCCAGCAGGGGGGTGCGGCAGGGTCGTTTTCGACGTTGGCATTTATCGCAGGAGGACCATGCGATACCACGCCAAAAGAAGCGGGGGGCCGGACGTGGTCGTACGTGCGAGATACGCCAAAGTGGGCCGGCAGTTGGTTCGTCCGAAGCTCATGCAGGACCGCTGAACGGAGATGGTTAGGCCATGCAACTAGAAGTAGCTCACGGCCATCTGGCTGGACACTACGACGATACGCATGCCATTTAGAAGAACGAACATGCGGAGTGACACATCGTTAGTGTCAAATTCTAGACGGGCAATGAAGTGACCGCAAGGAAGGATCGCGACACTGTTCGTCACCAATCTGACGAAACCTAGACATCGACATGACGCTGGGGGCTAGGCTCATTGATTGATTCATCTGGTTGGTCAACAGGGTAGCGGGACAAGCGATCGGCGTCCAGATGTAGGCATCCAGACTTGTAAGCAACTGGGTAGGAGTACTCCTGAGACGCAATGCCCAACGACCAAATCGTCCAGAAGGGTCCTTCAGTAGAGAACGCCAACAGAGGGTGTTATGATCTGTGACAACAAGGAACGGGTGCCATACAAGTAAGGACGAAATTTCCAAACCGCCCAGACAAGGTTAAAGCATTCCTCGTTCTGTTATAGAGTAGTTACGCTCTAACTTTGAAAGGAGACAACTTGCAAATGCAATTTGGCATGGTCGGTGCCCCCGCTGAGTTTGGGGCCAAAACTGCGCCGATGCCATGACCGCTAGCGTCTGTCCGCACTTATATAGAAGCATCTGGGTCGAAATGTGCAAGTATCGGTGGTGTCGTTAGAGTGGTGATTAGTCGAGAGAAAGCGTTACCTTCAAGAGGACCCCAACAAAACGAGACATAGTGTTTGAGAAGGTCCGTGAGTGGGCCTGCGAGTGCCGCAAAGTCTTTCACGAACCGATGAAAATAAGAACAGTGGCCCACGAAACTGCTAGCATCATAGATAGAGCGCGGAACGGGAAAGTTCGTTACTGCGCGTACTTTTGCCGGGTCTCGTCGTACACCGGAAGCGTCAGCAAGGTGGCCCAACACAGTAATTTGACGAAGGACTGAAGCGGCACTTCGAGGAATTCAGCTGGAGGCCGGCATGTCGGAATTTTGATAGAATTGTCGAAAGGCGTTCAAGGTGTGTGGCGAAGGTGGGTGAGAAGATTATCACGTCATCTAAGTAACACAAGCACTACGGCCCATTTAAATCCTTCAAGCAGCGTGTCCATCATTCTCTCGAAGGTTGCTGGGGCGTCGCAGAGACCATACGGCATGACCTTGAATTGGTAAAGGCCATCGGGGGTAACGAATGCAGTTTTCTCACGATTCATTTCGTCTACAGCAATTTGCCAGTAGCCAGATTGGAGGTCGAGAGATGAAAAAAAGGTGGCGTCATGAAGAAAGTCAAGTACGTCGTCAATACGTCGAAGAGGATACACGTCTTTTTTGGTTATTTTGTTGAGGTGCCGATAATCAATACAGAAACGCCAGGAGCCGTCTTTCTTCTTTACCAAGACCACTGGGGAGGCCCAAGGGCTTGACGATGGTTCGATTATGTCTTTCGATAGCATGCTGTCCACTTCCTTCTGAATCACTGCTCGTTCTGATGTGGGCACGCGGTAAGGCCGACGGTGGATGGGCGCAGAGTCACCAGTGTTGATTCGGTGCTTAACGATATTATTCTGGCCCAAGGGATGATCACATATATAAAAAAAGTGTCACTGTAGGAGGCTAAAACGCGACAGAGAGCGTCGGCCTGATCAGGTGAACGGTCTGGTCGAATCATATTTCGAAAGATGGCTTCGGCAGAATCGGGTAACCGTAAGACTTCGGCTTGGTCCGGAACAGTTACAACCGACAACGTTTATGTCATCATCTCATATGGCAGTGAGTTGAGCAAGTGACATCTGGCAGGGCAACACTTGAGGAATGAGGCCGAAATTTAGGAGCGGAAGAAACACACAGATGTCCACTATGGAGGCGATGGTATGCGGCACTGTAACACTGCTCGTCAGTCGTGCGTCTGTTATCGGTGTAACGATGTAGTCTACGTCGGGAACTGGAGGGGGTCGATGACAGAAAGACGTATGTCAACCTAGAGGCGGCAAGCGAACAAATGTGATTGGATCCAAGTGGTTGACGGGCTTTTCACAGGCATCAGAGAGCATGGGAAGGTCGAGGCTGAGCGTGCCAGAGAACAGTCAATTAAAGCCGAGTGTGCCGAGAGGAAATCAAAGCCTAGCATGAGGTCATGGGGGCAACGATCTAGAACGGCAAAAAATACTACGGCCTGACGACCAGCAATGTTGACACGAGCAGTGCACATTCCGACGACTTTTAAAGCGCCGCCATCGGCAACACGTATGGCTGAGTCGTGAAGGGCGTCATGATCTTCTGCGAACGGCGGGCGTAGATGTGCGCTCATAATAGATAGGTGGGGCGCCTGTGTAAACAAGGGCAGTAAAAGGAACATTGTCGACTTTTACTTCAATGAGACTGCAGTGTGTGGGCAGCGTCAGTAGAGGGTTTCCGGGCGTCGTTGGTATTGCAGCTTCACCTCCGTAAGCTGCAATATCTAGTTTTCCTGCTGCGATCGTTCAGAGAAGCTCGGCGAGGAAAGGCACCGAGGCGGCGAAGAGTGGGATTAGCGGCGTAGCGGTGACGGGGAGCGGGAGTAGCGGCGACCGGGAGAAGGCGGAGAGGAATTATACGGTCACCGAACTGGAATGTCTTGCAGTTGTTTTCGCCGTCCAAAAGTTCAGACCTTATTTGTACGGCCGGCAGTTCAAGATCGTCACAGATCATCATTCGCTTTGTTGGCTTGTCGGACTACGTGACCCAGTAGCTCTAAACGCACCACGCCATTCGTGATTCATGATGCCCTACTATATCGCAAGAATTACTCAAGCCATGGCTCCACACTACTCCTCGTCGTGCCAGAAATGCCTGCGTCTTGTGGTATTCCAAGCCATGCACGATGACATCACGTCTGGGCACTTTGGATTTGCCCGAACGCTTCACCGTATCCGACAACGTTTTCACTGGCCTCGACTCTAGAAGACCACCAAGCACTACGTCGCAAGTTGTGATGTCTGCCATCGCCACAAACAACCTACCACAACACCATTGGCCGGTCCACTGCAGCCGGTTAAGCCACCGACATCACCATTCGAAAAAGTCGGCATAGATTTACTGGGCCCTTTCCCCAAGTCTACCTCCAGCCGCCGCTGGATTATTGTGTGCGTAGATTACCTGACGCGGTATACTGAAACGATGGCGGTTGCTTCAGCCACATCATCTGATGAGTCATGGTTCCTTCTACACTCGATCATACTTCGTCACGGGGCTCCTCGTGTGGTGATAAGTGATCGCGGCCGACAGTTTACCGCTGACGTTGTCGAAGAGTTGCTACGGCTTTGTGGGTGTCAGTATCGCCATACCACCCTTAGACCAACAGCCTCACTGAGCGCACCAATCTTACCATCATCAACATGCTTTCAATGTACGTCGCAGCGGACCACAAGAACTGGGATGCCGTATTACCTTTTGTTACATACGCCTTTATTACCGCGAAACACGAAGTCACGAGTTATACGCCTTTTTTTCTTCTCTATGCTCGTCATACCCAAAGTTTTCTTGACGCCATACTTCCTTTTTCGACGAACGAAAACGCCAGTGTCGTGCAGACTTTGTGTCGCGCCGAAGAAGCTCGCCGACTTGCTCGGCTCCGAACTCTTTCCGCCCACGCTCGCGCGAAAGACCGTTATGACGCAAAACACCCGCCCGTGACTTTCGCTACAGGTGATTTGGTCTGGCTTGTGGACGCCCGTCCGAAAGAAGGGACTTTGCCAGAAGTTTCTTTCTAAGTACTCAGGACCATTCGTCATTACTCAGTGCTTAAGAGACATCAGTTATGCTGTTGCGAAAGTGAGAGCTCAGAACCGGCGTTCGCGCAAGACGCAAATTGTGCACATTGCCCGATTGAAGCCATACAACAACCGATCGCTTCTACTCGCCTCGGTGAGCTTCGTCTGGCCCGGAGGGAAATGTAACGCGGACTGAAAGAGCGAGGAAGAAGAAGAGATTGGACGCTCTCGAGGAATGGTGATTCAGCAGTGACGGTAGAGCGCTGACATTTTTTCAGTGTAAATAAACCTATCACATCCGTAACAATATATATATATATATATTGTATTATTTTCATGTCACATTGCGTGGGCTGTCCACTCTTCGCTTTCGTATTCAAACATAATGTGGCAGCTTCAAGCCTAACGAAGTAGTAACTCGACCTTTCAAGCGGGTCACAAGTAGAATAACAATAGGTGTAGCATAAGAGACGAAAACAACAAGAAAGCTTACGACTGTAACGGTATATCATATTCATGGTAAGGTTAATACCAACACCGTAGCTTCGTAGGCTGCGCAGTAAGTATATACCTAACATAATTAACCATCGGCTTATCCGGATGCTCGAGTGAGTGTCGCCCGAAATTATGAGCTTCCCGGCCTTCTATTGAAATATATGCAGTGGTTAGGTTAGCTAATTTGCCGGCAAATGAAGGGTTAAGTTGACGCACGGAAGGGATACTTAGAGGATCTTTCAGAAACCAAAGCTTTTTGCCATGTTGGTTGACTAAAGAAGCTCTGCTATGCTTCGCCAGATGCAATAAAAACGCGAACTAGCGAACACAAATTAGATTATCTTTCGGGAGTGATTACTCGTCATCATAATCTCGGCTTGCCAGTGATGGGGTTACCAAAAATGGTTCCCTTTTCAGATTAAGCAAGTCAGCCGAAAACATGCTGGCATTACTCGTACTCGCAGAAACAATAACGAGAGAACGAGTTTTAATTACCATTTTTTTACTATTCATTCAACTGTCCGTGACCTAATGAATAGCACGCCTGCTTGGAGAAACTTCATATACGCGAAACAGGAAGAGAGCAGAGACGGAAGTATCATCGATTATAAGACGATGAACACATACTTATAGAGATGAAGACTATCGCATGTGCGCTATGCCTATAGCGTCGTGATAGTCTATGTGACCGCGACGTTATGATGTATGCCGTTAGAAAAAAATAGAGAGAGAGAAAGGACATTTTCGAAGAGCTTAACGTAAACAGAAGCGCCGCGAACGCAATCGAACACTGTAGGTGTTTTTTTTGCGCAATAATATTATCCGTCGTTTAACGCACCGAAACCATATGACTCTGAGGCGTGCCATAGGGGAGGCTTCCGGAAATTTCTACCATCTGGTGTCCTTCAACGTGCACTGAGATAGCACAGTACACGAGCCTCCACCAATTTTTGGCCATGGAAGTGCGACCCGCCGTGGCTGGAACCGAACTCGCAACCTTCGGGTCAGCAACCGAGAAATATAATCGCTACATCATGCACCACGGCGGTCTTTGCACAGTTGCCGTCCTTACGATATTAGAGCATTCGTCGCCCAATACGTGCTGTTATGTGGAAGATGAGTTGCGTGCTTAGTAAATGCATCAAGAGTGAAGATCCTGTGTGATTCAAGATGTGGCTTGATTTTACATCTTCAGCAATTAATTTTACTTTTTAACGTTATGCTTTAATGCAACCCAGTGGAAACCAAATCAAACAGTCAACCTTTGATTCCCTTGAGCGGAAGAAGTATGATGTGTAGTGGATGTATATTAACTCACCCTCTACAATCACAGTCGCGAGGTACATCGCACATGCCACGAAAAAAGGAGCACGTCGTTGAGATGTACTGCGCCAGGTGCCTCAACGATTGCAGCTGCTCCAAAGTCCACGAAAAATAAATAAAGTAGTACCGTTTTCGTCAGTGCCACAGACATTTGCTGTCACTATGGAGGCTGTGGCTCCAATTGACGCTGCGGGAAATGTTCGTGAAATAAAGTGCGTGAAAAAAAAAGTGACAAATGCGACATTGTAATCTATACAGAAGCAAGAGTCGTTTTTTTTGGTGGTAGAAGGCAGTGTAACATAACTTGAAATTACGTCAGACCGTGGAACTCCAGAATACAATATCGGCATGCGCCGTCATCACCGAGCACAAAGCAGCAGGCGACACAAGGCTGCATAGTGTTCTGAACGATTCTCATTCGTCATATATTCAAGGCAAAGGGTATAAACAATTGGCAGATCTCACGTACAGTGGGAATTGATAATATGCGAAGCACGAATGATGAAGGTTGATTTGTAACTTTAAAACCACCACAACGTTACGAGGCGAAGGTAAATTATGCCGTACACGACTTCCGTGTCATAATCATCATGCATGGATGTGTCGTTTACCTTCGTCATCTATTCACGTCACGTAATACCACATTTAGTATATATGGAGCTAGCCAAACAGCCGCGAGCACGCTATGAGCGTGGTATACTGTCATGTTCCTACATGACAAGCGTGTCAGGAGTATCATGATTGCACCAGCCACATATTTCGTCATCCATTGACGTCACATAACAGCAAACTTGGTATATGTGAAGCTAGCGAAACGGCCGAGAGCGCATCACGAACGCCAGACACGCTGAATACCGGACACGCTGAAACGCGCATGCGTCCAAAGCAACACAGCGCGGCGCGCGCATGCGAGTATATGGCAGGACCGGCGCCTGGCGTGGCAACGCCGGCGTGATGCGACGGAATGAACGCCGGACGCGCACCGCGTCACGTCAAAACGTATTGGCGCCTTCACTGTGGCATGTAGTCATGTTCTCACATGACACGTATCTGTGGTGCAATTATATAAAAATTCCAAATCCGGACGGAGGCGGTCTGTCGGTGACGTCAAAAAATGGGCGGTCCGCAGCGGTCGCGAGGACGAAGGGAAGTGAACAGCCAATGAGCGAAATGAAGCCTCGCGTCATCATTTTGACGTGGACTTGGGGACCGTATAGCAAAGTGAAAATGTTTGTAACGTGTTGAAAAATGTTTAACTACAATTGATCATTATCAAATTGTGTTGGCACAAGTTTTCAAAAGTTTATTAAGGAATACGGCACAATATAAACGTATTTTTCTTGTTACTGTTATGAAATAAAGCTAAATTTAGCGGGACGGTACGTGGTGGCGCTAAATACAACCCCGTTTCAAGCAGTTACTGTTTTCATATCTCCCCCACTATACAAACCTAAACGGCGCAAACTTTCGAAGTTGTTGGCTCAGTCGAGCGCAATCGTGGCGGAGGTCAACTGTACCAGTAGTCAACAGCAGCAGCGGCTCATCGGCGTTATCCGAGGCTCAGCGCGCGCTGGTGCTCGCCTTTATGGACGAACATCCCCAGCTCGTGGCGAATGCCATCGAGCTGCGGCACGGCGTCACCATCACCGACCGGTGGCGGCTTGTGGCAAGAGCTCAGCGACGCGCTGAACCATGAAGTGCCTGCGCAGGAATGGCAGGCTTGGTGGCGCAGGCCGGTGCACGAGGCCCGCCGTGACACCGCCGCCATCAGAGACGCACAAACGTGAGTGACCGTCGAATGGCACGGGCAATTTGTTTCTGTGACATTAGTGCATATTTTCAGGGGCACTGGAGGGGGTTGGCTGCCTGGCTTCCCGCGGCAGGGTTCTACAGTTGACTGGGATGACACGCTTCAGTGGCGTTTTCGGTCTCACCTATCAACAGGTAAGCACTCTGCCGCCGCAGTATCACGGGTTCCTGAGCGGTACTATGACAGAGTTTGATATCTGAAGGGGTGCCTTTAGCGGAACCTTGTTAAACGGGAATAAAGCGCACGAGAAAGTAATCAAAAAGTGGTTAGGTTTAACTAAAATCACAGTTTGCAGCCCTTGCAGTACAAGGGGTATTAATTTATCATAAACACGGAATGACTGCGGGCAAGTGCATGCACTAAAATGGTAATACATAACATCAATGACCACTGAATAGCTGCAGAACATTTTTGCAGATGTTTAGTACTTAAGGTTGCAAATAGCCAGAGTAACGAATACCCACTTTCTGAAAGATCATGCTCACTACGCTTTTCAGCAGGCGAATGTTCCCACTGCTGCAGTGGAAATGGATGTGGAAGCCACTGAAGCGGCTGTAGATGGCAGTGACACAGTAACACGCAAGCATCTGAGAACTTAGTGCTTTATTGAGTGCAGGACTGGAACCTTGAGCAGGGCGACAAGGTGCTCAAGGTGAGTAGACCCTTTGTTTACATTTTACATAAGAGGCATAAGCATTCTCCATGTTCTATTATGATGACTGAAACCAACTTGGGCTGTAAACAAGAACCATGCATTGTATTGAGGGCATGGTATCGGGTATCTGCAATGATAAACTGCCGGGCAAAAGGTTGGTTAGCCCTGGGGCTCTTTCATGGTGAGAGATGCATTTGAGGACATTAATAAAGAGCAGTTTCAACAAATGTTTGTAGGTCCGCACGAGGAGGGCATAGCTTGTACACAAAGCTTCCCACTTTCAAAGGATGCCATCAGGCCAGTTCATCTTCAACTGAGGGGAAGTTGTTGTGCCCGTTGCAATTCTTGGCAGCAGGAGCAGCTTCCAGCCACGAGATGGTTAAGGGTTTACCGGCAGCTCACTTAAACATTTACACCATGACGATTCATCGCAGGTGCTGTGGGAGATGAAAAATCAACCACCCGCATCGCTTCTGCAGCACGGCGTGTGGCAGCGGCACAGGAGAAGGCGGCACAGCGCAGGAGGGCACTGGCCATGGCTGAGGGCTTTCTGCGAGAAAGGGATACGTAGTTTAGTTTAATTTTTCGTACGTGTTCAATATTTTTTCTTGTCATCATTCATTATAGATTTGTC
>WOVY01006475.1:0-81840 GCA_013436015.1 Rhipicephalus annulatus
CCCCCTTTATTCAAGTTTTTTTTTTTTTAGAAAAAAAAAAAACTGCCGATGAGTGCGCGTTTCTGCACTACGTCACAATTAAACCACATATTTGCACAACCCAGTTCAACACATCACGGGATACAGTTCGCTACATCGTCCAAATGTCCACACGTAAACTTTAGATTCACCCAATTGCATTTAAAAGTTCGGAACACAGAATAAACCTTTTACTACAAATCGACTATGGACAAAGCTATTGTGTCCGCATCTAAAAGTCGAAGTCCAGAAAGAGCTACCGGTTTTCTAAATCTACACTCAGGTTATTTGCGTCCCAAACCAGACGCACTGCCCTTCTCGCACGTTTCGAAAGTAACTGTGGCAAACATGCTTTTATGCACGTTCGCTGAAACGCGTGTCTGGCGCCCCGCCGGCCACATGAACGCTTACCGGTCACAGAGGAACAGGGCGCGGTCTCGAGCCGTCGGCGTCGACACGAAACGCACTGAGACACGAATGTCCAAATGCCACAATCTCTCACACAAATGCTTTCTTTTAGTTCACCATCTAATGAACACAAGCTCGGTGTGCCCTCAGCAAGCCCCCAAACGCTCCGACAAGCGTTGTGAGGTTTCTGGATTCTGAGAAGGAATGCCCTTGTGCTCGGTCATTATACAGCTCATCTTGAGTGGACTTAATTATAGGTTCAAAACCAATCACGTTCTCAGGTTCAAGACCCTGTCTGGCATTCTCCATACCTACTATCGAGCCCACCTCCGATTCGATACTGTTTATTTTGAAGAGTGCTTCAGCACTCCCATCGTGTTTTCTCGGACAAATAGCAGTACGCTATCCTGTGAACTAGAATCCCCTCTCTCTCTGAGCGAGATATACGTATGGTCTAGGACCATCGACATGGTGCCTGCTGCTACCTCTGTCGGTACAAAACAATCAGGTGGCCACTATATCAGAGCCTTCATGGCATTCGCTGCCATCATCCCAATGACGTTCTAGCGCTCCTTCCATGGAGCTATTGAGAGGTAGCCCTACCTCTTCCTGAAATGTGCTCGGCCTTTGAGACGTTCTGATACACACCTCATTCTGAATGGAACTTCTTTGTTCCCTGCTATCGAAGCTTTGCTCCACAACATTTTTCACAGCTTCTAGGTCGCCCATATCCAGGCGCTCTTCTTCATAGGTGCTTGGCCTCTCAGAGGTCCCCAAGCAGCTAACGGAAAGTAATATGTTCCCAGCCAGAGAAGCTTTCCGTCGCTTCAACAAGCTCCTCATGACTCCTGCCTTCTTGGCTGTCCACCTCTCTGCCTTCCTCTATCTGAGCTTCTCGCTCCGAAGTAAGGCTGTCGCGAGGCTCGAGGCCAACCTTGCAGGAATCGACTTCCCTCCAGCAAACGCTGCTATCGGAGCAAACATTCACCGCTTGCTCGACCTTCGGCATCGCCAGCTGCCCCCTTTTCGCCATCGCAAGCTCGAGTCGCCGCTCGAAATCCACCCTCTCTAATTGGAGCTGCTGCTTCAGTATGCGTGTCTGACGCTCTAGCAACACTTTATTTTCACGCGTTACGCGCTCTAGCTCCTCCTTCTTAGCTCTAAGCACCAATTCAAGCTTTTCCTTCGCCGCCTTTCGTTCTGCAGCCCGTTGCTCACGCTCCCTCTCCATCCGCTCCTCGTACCATACTCTAAACTCCGCTCCCGTCAGTCCCATTTTATCCGCCAACTCAATTAACTCCCACGTGTTCGTCATCGTGTTAACCGCGTCAAAAAAAAAAAATCTACTGGAAAAACAAACGACTTTGTCCTGTCGCGGACGCCAATTTGTGATGCAAGGTTCTTGTTGCTGATTTGTTTTCCTCCTGGGCTGAGCCTCAGAGAGTTTTTGTTAATAAGGACAAAGCCGTTCGGTTTCCAAGAAACACACAAAAAGTTTAATTGAAAAGTAAAAAAAAGGCGAAAATTCCTCACAAAACAAAACACTTAATAAACAGTTGACTGGACATGACGAAACACATCTGTAAACACCCAACAAGAACGTTCAAAGTCAGTAACTAAACCTAACGCTCGAAAGGGGCTGAGTGATGGGAGTAGCGCAAGAGTATCGGTGCAGTCTCACCCACAAGTTGGTTTTCGGCGGTGATGAGAAACCGGAACGCCGTGACTCCGGCGTCAGTGCGTGGGCTGGACGAGGACGAGGGAACGCTGGCTGCTGGCGACACGTCGGAAAGCCCTACCAAATCGTGATGGTTTCGGCTTGAGGAGCGTGTACACGTCGGAGACGGGAGAACGCAGGCTGGTGGCGACGCGTCAGGGAACTAGGGTCGACCTAGTCAAGCAGCTGGGCGCACAGCTCGGGCCCGGAGCCCGACGGCTGTAGCTCGCCTGCCGGAACCAAAGTCCGCAGGCCCTGGAAAGGAGTTCAGGACCGGATGGCCACGGTCCTTTGGAACGGGAACCCGACAGCAGGAGGCCCCGGCCGGTTGAAGTCCTGTAGGCTCGGGTCCGGAACCCAACGGCTCATCTTCAGCGCCCGGTCCGGTGACGACCTTCCGCTTGCACTGCCTGCCTCGAACTCCCCTTGCACTGGTCTGCTCAGGCTCCTGCTTCAGCTCTGGCCCACTTGTCTCGTTCTCATTGGAGATACTGCTGTTTCGTGGTGTCAAGCCATTGGGCCTTGAAATCTCCGTGTTCGCTGCCCATTGGATGTTTTACCTTTTTGTTTACTTCACGTCCTGCCACGCATCCTCGTGCTTGACGCTCTTTAACGTCGTCATTCTTGTTTAAGCAGCACCGCACGTGCACTCTGGTATTTCTCCTTTTTTTTTTCTTTTTTTTTTTTCCGTGACGCGCACTTTTCGAAGGCGCGCACTTTAAACGCGCACCACACATCACACCTTTAAATTCGGGAGCAAAGTAGAATGCCAGTTTTAGCTGCCGTGAAAGCGCTTATAGCGTGTGCACGATTCATAATTGAACAACCACGACCGTGTCTCTGTAAGGACTGGCGTGATCTGAAATTGCGTGTATTCTTCGCAAACTTGTAGAGGAACAACACGCCGAGTGTTGGTAATAATTAATGAAACATACAGGGACATCTATTTTTTGTTGCGGCGTCGGCTTTTCTGAACATGCATGAGTGCCTATAAATATGCGCCATTGTCACCGCTGCCTTATATTTGTGCTCACGGACAAAGCTACGTCGACGAAAACTTATGGCAAGTGCTTTCACGTCGGGGAGGCAGCTGTTAGGTGCAGAAATATTTATAGCACCTTGAGTGCGGCTTGCTCTTCATTGATGATGCTAATGAGATTTATTTGTGAAGTCGCAATGCATTAGATAAGGAGGAAAGACGTGAACAGCGTGTTCTGTCGCAAAACGTACGGGCGTTGCTGGGCGTGATAGCTCAGGTTTGCTTTACAAAGCTCTTGAATATGAAACCAGAAAGTTTGTTTTTGCGTCAACTACTTGCGAAAGCGTAATAATTACGCGATATCGCTATCGAACTCGCAGTTATCAGTGCTTTGGGTTACTCAAGCTTGGCAATAAATGTTTTCTCATTTGTTAGAATGATTTACTTCTCCTTCACAACAACAACAACAACAACTACTACTACTACTACTACTACTACTACTACTTCTACTACTACTGCTACTACTACTACTACTACTACTACTAAAATTATTACTACTATTATTATTAATATTAATATTATAACAGTAACAATAAATTATTTTTAATTGCTCAAGAATAAGTGAAGACTGGTGCCAAACATTAAATTTCTTTGGATCCTCCGCAATATTTGGCTGCATCGTCCAGTGACCTGAAAAGGAGATTGGCCAACCGACAGAAAAAAAAAACAATGTTATAGCCACAGCGTCAGAAATTCATGGATCCACTGAGAGAAAGCGATCATTATCGTGTTGCCAGTAGGCATATATCGAGCAGCAAGCGACAACTAAAATAGGCGTAAATAAGTATCCACTCTTTTGGACTTTATCATGAAAGGGCTTATTCATTATCATTCACGATGGGCATGTAATGGGGCCTGAGTATGATTCCGGCAATGTTCGCGCGCATCGTGGCGTGTCATCTGCACTTGGTGATCACGCAATAGGCGGGAACTCCATTAGCTCCGTACGTGCATGAAGCAGAAGCATGGGTGAGTGCGAAGTGAGGGAGGAGGATATGTGAAGATGTGATCAGGGACAGCTGCACGAGGGATGCTCACTTACGCACGTAGGTGTTGCCGTGAGCGTAAAAAAAAAACGCTCAGGTGGGCGATTCGTTTAGCCTTGCTCTCGTTGCATATATAGTTTTTCGTTATATGGATTTACACTCCCTATGTAGTAGCCTACGCTATATGCAGGCTGTACGATGCACAATATTTTGAATGAATGCGTTGTGGTTGTGCTGTTCCCTCTTTATGCAGCGCAGTAAAAGGAGAGCTGCGCGCAGTTCTGTCGAAGCTAATATTGTCCACGCGGCAGATGGCGCTTCGGGTGATGACTCGCGACGTACACGTCACGCGATGCACTTCCGCTGTCCAGAGACCGAAGCAGAGCGTTACGACTTGTGTGACACATTTTCTGAAATAAAAAAATGATCTGATTTAGAAAGAAAAACTGAAAATACTTTTGTGCATCAATAGCATAGACGGGCATCAGGGGGGTGGGTTGCGTAGGAGATGTGCTGGAGGGGATTCAACGCCCCCCTTTCTCCACGTGAATTTTTCAATGTCGCATTACCTACAAACACGCGAATCCTTCGCGGAAACGAATTTCTAACTACACTGATAATACAAAGCATGTTGTTACCTTCTGAGTAGTGTGAGCTAATCTCCTATGTTTCCTTCAGTGTCAATTAGCTAAAGGTACTCGGCTGCTGACCCGCAGGTTGCGGGATCAAATCCCGGCCTTGGCGGCTGCATTTCTGTTGGAAGCGGAAATGTTGTAGGCCCGTGTACTCAGATTTAGGTGCACGTTAAAGAACCCTAGGTGGTCAAAATTTCTGGAGCCCTCCACTACGACGTCTCTCTTAATCAAATGGTGGTTTTGGGACGTTAAACCCCACAAATCAATCAATCAGTTTCAATTATGCTCTTTGATAGCTTGCTCCAAAAATTTTTTAAATTTATTAGTAATGTGACTTGATTCCATTTCATGCTTACTGCTAACACTCCTTGTTCAAATATTTGGAGCACAACTAGAAGTCTGCTGTAATTTGATCGTGACGATGCTAAACAGTAAGAACAAAAAAAATCACGCTGCAAGTAGTAGTAAACGTGGTCTTAACTAAATTTAATGAAATATGATATCTCTTCGGGGAGCATCGACGAAATTCGTGAAAAATGGCCGAGCAAAGTGGGTTGGCACAGATCACAGGGCAGCTGGTACAGCGAGCCTGCGGGTCAGGTTTTACCACTGCAGTGCAATAAATTTAACGTATATGAAGTATAAGAACAATAACGATGGCACTAACAGTTCATCAACGTACACGAAAAAGATTCTTGCCCGAGCACTCCGTGTACAAATGAATATTCTTGGAAACTGGATCTTAAAACCTCGATTTTTATTACGGACCTAACCACGATGGCTAATAAATTATTTATAATTTCCTAATTTACTGTTTACGACTGTTCAGAAATTTTGATTGGGTTTTGCGGTCCGCGTGCTCCGCGCTTAATCTGTAGTGGATCAGACTAAAGTATTGAAACTTGTCCAGTTTCTGCAACATACGGCTTCGGGATTTCTTTTTTTTTTTGCGCACGTGACAGAAAAATTTTCGTTTTGCCTAACCATATAAAGCTCCGCTGTAATGTGATGCCAGTAAAAGTGCTGCTTTTAGATATACAACACCAAGGAGGTTAGGAAGGTTTAAAAGATGCGATTTGCCAAAACCTCCTCGATATGAACGCTGTTTCAAGCAACCTTAACGAACGAGCCACTGTAGAGATAGATACATCGCGATCAGTGCGAGAAATTCGCTTTTAAGGGCACCGTATCGTTCGCCAAAAGGAAAGTGCTGCGCCACGCGTCATCAGGAGTAATCGATCATTTCGGCGTAAAAAGTAGCTACGCCTATTCATACTGTGTTCAAGTAAATATAAATCAATAAATCAATAAGCGTAATAAGTCTCCATCAGTTTTTCCTCTTCGCAGCGCAATCGTCGTCTCATGTGGGGGTGAACATCACTCTCTCCTGGCGTTGGAAACGCAATACAAGATGCAGTAAATTACGTGATAGCCAGTTGCAGAAGGAAGTGTGGAGCAAAAAAAAACATAGAAATAAATAGCGGTATGATGGCTTTGCGAGGGCCTACATGCAGGGTTCATAGCCATTAAAAACAGATGGTGCGTTTATTTTTGACAGCCAGCTGAACCGTACGGCATGGATATATGTAAACTGGGGTGAGTCAGGCAGATCACTTGCACTCGGTTGGTATTACACGTGTTCAGCTTCTCACAGTTTACTTCTTTACATTCTCCAAAGCGTAACAAACTCACAGGGGGCCCTCAGTGGCTGTCACTTGAAAGGTGATATTATCATCATCTAAAATTACTGCAAAGGCGAAGTATAGAGGCTTGCAATGCAAGGATCGACAAAGGAAAGCCAAGAGAGCCCAGGCCTACACCTCTAAGTGCATCGATTGCGCAGGAATGAATGTGTGAATGATGACGCAGAAACGAAGCCATGAGCTCACGTAAAAAAAGAAGTATTACATAATCTCTATTTTCACGGCTTTCAAAGCTAAGCGTAGGTGTGCTTTTATTTATTTATTTTGTCTGACACGAGAAAATCGCGACTGCACAGGCTATGAGGCTTCAACGTTGCTGCACTAATTATAATGTTAATCTTATAATAACTGCGTACGCAGCAAGTGGAAAGAGAGAATGTGAAAATGGAACAATAACATCATGACAGAATAAGCTTTTTAGTTCTTTCTTGTATCATGGATCTCAAAGAAAGAGATTTTTTTAAGTAAACAAGATTCTTGCATGTCTGTATAATTGCTGGATTGCTACTCTGTAATAGGAATCGCGAGTGCGATTGAAAAATTGCAAAAGAGATAAAAAAGTATAAAACAAGACAAAATATAAACAAGTATTGAATGCAGAAGTGTACTTCATGCTAATGTTTAGAACTAGTATGTCGAGTAAGTGTAGGCTTTTTTATAAGAAATTGTCAACCATTGACGCTTTCTGGAAAGTCCCCGTTCTCACGAGTATTTAAACGTATTTATTATTTTACTAATTATCATTATTTTAGAACCCTGCGTATTCTTCACTTCACATTAGTTTTCCCCTATTCTGCGTACACCACGCACTCTTACGACATTGCAACCCGCAAAATAAGTGGCACAGAACAGCGTGTAGTGCATCTACACCTAACTATCTCGAAATGTACCCACCATGGTGGTCTATTGGCTAGGGCACTTGGCTGCTGACCCGCAGGTCGTGGGATCAAATGTCAGCTGCACCAGCCACATTTTCGATAGAGGCGAAAATGTCTCAGGCCCGTGTGCTTAGATTTAGGTGCGCGTTAAAGAACCCCAGGTGGTTGAAATTTCCGGAGCTCTCCCCTGCGGCGCCTCTCTTCATCACATAGCAATTGTGGGATGTTAAACCCCAATAATTAATAATTATCTCGGCTTATGAAGCTATGTTGTTTTGTTTGAAGTTTTACAGACTTCTCATTGTGTCGTCATCATTGAAACAGGTGCATATGCACTCTACATCACGAAAGGTGTGGCGCGGTTGTTTCTAGCACTTTCTCCAAAGGAGATCGTGGGAAACGTGACATGCTGTTTACTGAGAGCTCTACGCAGTCACTGCGCATTAGGATAAACTGATAAGGGGTACTCCATGCCGGTACAGAGTTGCAAATAACGCAGCTTCTTTTTTGTTCGTATCAAACGAATTACTTAGTGGTGTGCGGACTTTGCACACGAGAGCATAACAAAAAATCCGAATACGTTCATCTTTTCTGCAGTTCAAAAGGAATCGGGAGGGAAAATATTCGGTACAGATTCGGAACAAGAGAAATGTCGCGAGCTCTTTCCAGTTGCACTCCTACAAAAACCTGCGTCCACAGCTATAAAAAAATGTATTATGCGCCTCAATTCCAAAGCCTTTCTTTCCAAATTGTTTCTTCTGAGTAAACCCACGTAAGTGGTGCGTGAAACACTGTTGGAGAAACGTGTGAATTGATAAAAACGCACGGATAAAATTCCCTTTGCGCTGTGGACGTGCAACACGATTGGTGCGCGGAGAGTTTAAGTGCAGCACACAAACCACCATTCATTGACGTCATGGCGGTGCTGGTAAAGTGGACGGGTTACGTGTCGCCCCTTCCATCAACAACACAAAGACTTGATCTCAAGTGTACGTGTGCCCCACTGAAAGGAGGGGGGTGTCTAAACGAAAGCATGAAACTCAGACATCCGCATTGGCCAAACTGGTCAGCCAGACTATGCCTTCAAACCTATGCACGTTTTCTCACACAAGCCGCAATTCAATTTTTTTTTCTGTTAGTACACATAGACCTGTTTGAGGTAAGCGCCCTGCATTCAAATCTTGGAAGGGTAGAGCAAATGACTAACTTCTGCACATCGTACCTCATTAACACGAAGAAAGAACCAAGCAGTTCAATGTTTGCGCGAGGTACGAACTCCGAATTATTGGGACAGAGCCTGTAGGCTTCGTATTCAAATGGTGTGCACCGCAGACGTTTTGACAAAAAAAGAACATTTGGGGAAACGTGACTGGCGGAGCTCCACAAGCGGTCCCAAGCTAGCCTCTACAATATGAAAGCGTCAATGAACACGGAGTATGCTGGAAGTACTAAGTTTACGTAAGAAACTGCAAAAGGACTCTTGAATCCCTGACGCTGCCTCTAAGGTGGGACTCTTTAGACGATTAGTAACGTAGCATTTTGGGCGTGTTGGTACGTCATACTGTAGTTTTATATTGCCGAAAAAACGCCATAGAGATGAAGACGGAACAGGCGCAATGAAATGAATGGTTTGTTCATTTGTCTGTCAATTTGTTTTCTTGCTAGAAAAGTGCAGTATTTAGACGATTTACGCGCTGGAGTATTGCTGTGAAAGAAGGAGGAAGAAGACTTGGCTTTATGCAAGTGCTAGGGGAGGAGACTCGTTGTGTAAGAGATGGTTTGTGCAAGCTACTTGGAATTCCTGTCTCCATTCTTCACAATATTTTCTTACCGTTAATTATACTCACTTTAGGATAGGGCGTCTTTTCTTTCACCACACCGTCGCTGCGGTAAACAGCCATTTACGAAATTGCCGCTCGAAGCACGGGTGCAGCCACCGGCTATATAAAGTGTGCCAGTGTCGCGAGAGATTCGCTTGGTGCCATGAAGTACAAATAAAAAAATAAAAAAAAAGAATATAAAAACACCCGTGAACCTGCAATATATAGAAAGAAGAGTGTCAGATATTTATCTAGAAATTCAAGGAAAAGTACTAATTTATTTCGCCTCAGAGATACTACACCAATGCTCTGGCCATTCGCCAAGCCAATAATCGCGGTAAACTTCTCTGTACTTTTTTTTTGGCAATCACATGACCCGTTAGAACACACTAGCTTTTTATAGAGACGTATCGCTCAATCGGAAAAGTGGAAAGGCAGATACTCCGAAGGCCCATCTCGTATTCGAGCGAGGACGTTTGCAAGAGAGCCCACTTAAGCGGGAACGATGCCATTAGAACCCTTCGTAGGGTCCAGATGAGGCAGCTAGGAATTTAGCGCACTACTCAACCAAAAATGAACGGGATTCATGGATAAACTGCGTGCACTGCTTTCATATATGAAAGTGGTGCAAGCAACAACAACAACAAAAAAGATATTTATTCACGCTATAGCACGAATAACAATCTTTTTTTCTTTTTTATTTGGTAAATACTTGCCTCATTTTTGCGCTGTGCCCAATGTGGCATGCGCTACATATGCTGTAGTCGATAAGGAAGCAGCGACTAGCCAAGTTGGGATAAAGCACCATATACTGCATGCACATCTCAATTGGTACTCACGCAACACACCTTAAGAAATATCCGGAGACACCTGTCGACTTATAAATGCGCTGATACTACAAGGTTTCGACGTCCCGAAACCACACTGTTACACTGTTATTTTGAGGGATGCCGGAGTGGAGGACATAATACTAAATACACGGGCCTCAACTATTTTGTCTCCATCGAATATGCAGCCGGAAATAGATACCGTTGCCTTCGGGTCGACTATCACAAACCTTACACGACCGAGGAGGGGGGGGGAGAGGTGCCATAATTCAAAAACTTTCAATATTTCCTGCGAAGTTTTTGGTATTTGTTTCAAATGAGTTGATCATATATTTTAATACTCCAGAACCTAATACAAAGTATTAAATTAAGCGTAACGAATAACATATTACGGTTACATTCGGCAAAATGTATGTGCAATTATAGACAAATTAGTTTCAATGCCTCAGGAATCAGTCCTATTCATGATATAATTTGCTGACGTCCTTACCTTTAGTGATTTGGGACGTCGTGGTGTAGCCACAAACCCCACAATCTCAGTGGACGTAACGTTTCTAATCCTTGAAAGGCGAACATGTGCGCTACTTGGTTTAAGCGTGGCCTCTACGATTAGCTACGGCAACAAGTGGTGACGGAGCAAATCACGTAGACCATGGTTGAAGAAAGTGACGTGTATAGTTTTATGTGTCCTCTTTCTCTCCTTGTCTCTCGCCCTGCTGCCACAATTACTTTTTGATCGTACAGTTTAACGGTTGCATCTTCGCGTTTTCTCTTGAAGAAGCAGTTATATTGTTCACAGAGTAATCAGAGAATCGTTGCTTGAGTAATATGATCAGCATATTAAATTGTGGGAAGGACTGACAAACAGCAAAAATTGCGAAGAAATTTTTCTGTAAGCTGTACACGAGAGCGTGTAAGAAATAAAAAAAAGATTGGACCCAAGCATATTCAAAGAAAAAAAAACCTGTCAGGAGGGAGATAATAAAAATAACAATTATACCCATCAAGAATAAAATGACAAAGTAACCTATAAAAGTGTTCCCCCTCCTAAAGTCTGAACCATGTACACGCTTCCCTTTTATATGCATTTTCAGAGTCCCTGTACTCAACTCTTCACGGGAGCAACACTGGAAAGGCGAACCAACCCTTCCGGAGGGGAACTCACAATAGGGACGCGTTCATGCATGTCATGTGAGCCCGGCTACGTAACTCTAAAGTGCAGCGCACCCACGCCACGTTGAGATCCGTACGTTCACGCAGCAAGAACTTGTGGGGACATATGACAGTGATTGACAGTGCTGTCGCATGAAAACCTCAATAAATGATGGGTGGTTGCTGCGGGTGGTACTGCAGCCACCAAGTACAGCAATAACAGTTACAATAACATTAATAATAGTAATAATGACAAGAACAACAACAATAATATACTAATACGGAGAAGAAGTAGAAGAAGAAAGAGAAGAAGAAGGAGTAGAAGAAAAATAAACATGACGGGGGTACATGATTGAGCTATCATCATCATCACCACCTGATGAATTTCCACAAGCTGAGATACGTTAACGAGCCTCCCGACTTAACTCACGATCAAACTCATCACGGTCAAGTCAATTTACGATCAAAGTCAGCCAGCTCATAAAACTTTTGTCAAAAATAAAACACGCCTGCGAAGCTCTCCGCTTGAGCCTTGTTCACCCACATTTTTAGTTTTCAGGTTAGTCGCTAGCGCATCCACCAATTTATATTATAGTAGCGCTGAACTGAAGCAAAATCCATTAGCCACCTTCCCCCCATTATGCTGTTTATTTCTTAGAACAATTTCTCTCCGATGTCTCCTGATTGGTGACAAATCACGGCTACGTAAGACGTGCTCGGGGTCGAGCCAAGGACGTTTTAATCATAGAATTGACTGTCGGTCAGTGAAGTTCGAGGAAGCAGTGTTTTGCACCAGAATCAGTTTCCGTCGCTCCTTCTACGCAAAGTCTCGCTAGAAGGCACAAAATTCTTGAACCAGTGAAGCAGTCCCAACGAGCGGGAAACAACACGTAGGCGTATGTGCACCGATGTGTGGCATCCGGAACGTTTCCATGGATGACGCTGCTGGCTCTTTCGCATCATCATGACACTGCAAAGGTTCTCGTGCAATTTATAGCGCGACAGCGGAATTGATATAAATCTAGGACGAGCATTTCGCTATTCAAAATTGTTCTCCTCTTTCTTATAACGAAAACATGATCTCAGTCTTCTGAGTTGCAAGCCAGTACTAAGATACACGCTGAGCTCCCAGAATTTCTACCACAACGGCCTGTCTCTCTCGCTCTCTGTCTGTCTCACCATCTTTAGTTAGCAGCTGTCAATGATTCTATGTTTAAGGCCTGCTTTACTAATAAGGTTGTAACTTATCTGACAAGCAGTCATAAACGAAACTGATTAACGTGCCCATATTCTATGCAATAAAGCTGTAGAATCAAGAATAGGCGATTCAACAATCTAAAAAGACGTGGTTGCTACTGTTCAACGTTGTCTTGAACTATAAATAGCCAAAGGATCATAGCTCTAAATGTCGCCTGGATATAACGCACTCAAAAGACAATCGCTAGGGGACGCCATCTGGCAGGCTCACAGCACTTAAATTGGGTCACAAAGCACCCGCAACATGCAGGCTTAAAATGTGTCCGCAGTTCCTCGCGCTATTTGTCGCACTGAGGACTGTGATGTTGTGGAAAAATCAACACGGGAGGGACACACAGTTTGAGTGGCTTCAAAGTAACCTCTTTCCTTCGCCTCTTACTCCATCCCACCATCTATTAGGTACGCTCCAAAGTATTGCATTTAACCCTTTAACCACCCGATGGTCAAAAGAAAGATACGCTCAGATCATTTCAGGAGCATGCTCATTTCGTTTGTCTGTTCACAATTGCTATGAGTCAGAGTCGAATTTTGTTGGGAAGGTTGGGCGACAGATGTGTCTGCAGGGTGTCCCGTGGTACGTGGTTCTCGAAATTAATAAGAAAAGAAACAAATGCTGTGATCAAGTGTGGCCTCTGTGTCCTGAAAGCATTATTCTTTTTTTGCTGCGCGTATGAAATAAACTTTTATGTTATTCAAGGTAAGTTCTAAAGATGTGCATTGCTGTAGTTATAGTGACGTTGTACTGTCGTCCCATACGCTCTTATAGTTTTTATACCCACTTTCTCCTTCTAAAGTACAGAGTAGCCAGGTGCGAATCTCCTCCGCGTAATTTTATTCTCTTTTAATTTACATCGCTCTCTCACTTGCTTTACAAGTAAATGTTATAGAGTCATTATTAACTTAACTGATCAAACTTTATTATTTTAACACATGAAACAACCCTCTTTAAATTATAATAAAGAAATACTTGGGCCTTTTGCTGACGCACACAGCAACATGCTACAATTTGTGGAACCCGAACAATCAGTTTAGTCACAAACACAATCATGTAGCGGCGGAGGAGTTCGTTCTCGTTTTTATTCAACTGATGAATTGTTTACTGATTTAAAATAGAGTTCTGCCTACCAGTTGCTTTTGCAATGATACTGAGTGCGTCACAAATTATTTTGCTTTTGTGTAGCGCACAAAGCGTTGCTTGATGGGCGTTTACTTCCGGAACATTTTTTCTCCAGCCATTCATTGGCCCCCTCTAATGCTCATCAAGAGTGCCAGCGAGAGTGTCTCCTGAAGTAAGTTTGGCTATAAAAAGAGGAAAATCATTTGAAATCTCGCTAAGATGTGTTAGCTACGTGTTAGCCTTCTAACACTCCCAAGGTAATTCTCTAGGTGTAGGTGAAAAGTCATTGGACAAGAATAGTCGCTGGAGCCAACATCTCGACTAACGGTCTTTGTGTCAAGTTGCCCTTTTGAAGAAAAGAAAACCACACTTGTCCATCTTGTACTTACCTTCTGCGTTCAAGGTGGAGGTGTACAGTGAATATTACTGGTCCATGTGGACATGTAACCCACCTGTACAAATTTCTAGTCAGTCTTCATTTCGCCCTTTCACATTATACCGAAATGAAGTCTGCCGCCGTTGAGGATAGATTGTCAAAGAAGAGGGGACAGTAAAATGCACAAAGCTCTACCGCCTACTAGGAAACAGTTACAGTGACCAACTCAATGCTTGATCCTAGATGGACGACGCCATGGGATGCAACTGAGGCACAGTGAGTCTGAGCTGCTGTTTCCTCGGCCTTTACTCTCTGCTTGAAGGTCATATGTCAGTTTCTTTGCTTTATGCCCCACCCCACCCGTCTACCTCGGACCGCATACAGTTTGTGTTCATGCACCACACTGTACCATCACGCTAAGTCGTGTCCTCCACACAATACTAACTTGCGCTCTGTGATTCACCGTTGCAGCAACCGCACCGAGATCAAATTACTCGTAAATCTTGTCCTGATGACTACCGCTCGTCACGGATTATCACCAAGGCGTCCGAACGACTGCTACAATTTTGCTTGGTCATCTTTCTCCCCATTTCGGATTGTCTTCGTATTTTGTCGCTTTTAGAGCTTGCGCCATAATCTGCTCTCGTCGGTCGCGTGTCATAAATTCCTTTCATCTCATCTTCTCTTTCCATCCTACACACGCAGTTGTCTCTCACTGTTGCCGACCGCGCAGGCCTCTGCGGTGTGGGGTCTTGGGCAAATCACTAAGTGGACAGTGGTCAGAGTACCCTCTCATTCTATTAGGCCACAGTATAGACTTCTGATGAGACAAGAAAACATGACGAGCTCACACGAGGAGGCCCTTTTATCGCCACTCGTGGTCACGCCCGGTAATCTGCGAGTATTTTCCCCAAAGGTTTTGCAAGGCTCGGACTGTGTTACGGGCTCATTGCTGTGCGTAGAAAACAACAACAACAAATGATTCCACTAGCGTGGTGATATTAAACGTGTTGCCATATTGGGAGGGGTTACCGGAAATATGGGTGTCCACCTGAAAAACGAAAATATGCCCATTGGAAGGTCTGGTTGGCATCGCAACTGCGTATGACGCGAGACCTGCGTCACAAACCTGGTATTACCTTAATTTAGAAAGCATATGTAGAACCTGATATTTAGGATAATATATTGCTTTTAATAGAGTTATGCCATGCATGGCTATATGCTATGCTATATCCTCCGCCATTCACCTTTCACTCCTCATCCTGACGGCCTTATCCAGCACCCTTAATAAAGTACGTGTGACAATGCTATCATTGGTGTTGTCTGCTTGACTTCGTACTCGCCTTACTCTCTGCCTTACTCTATTTCTTCTTCTCCTCACTCATTCCATGTCCTTCGCCAGCTATTGCTACACATGGCTCTGATGCAGACCTATATGCTACACTTGGCATTACCTGCGTCGCACCAAGTACGAAGTGAGAAGACAAAATACGACTGCATCAAATGGCATACGAGATGCAACAGCCCGGCCCTCTCAAATGTTGTGCCCTTGAAAACAATTTTATAGGAGTAGAGTTGCTACAGCTGCTTAATTTATATTTAGTGCTGTTGGACTAAAAGTAACTTGCTGGACGACGCGTGACATCGCTATGGGGAATGACACACATTAGTATACTTTTACTTCGAGAAAAGTTAATTCCGAACCTTGTCGCGTGATCACATACTGACCTTTCTGTTGGGCCGAGTAAACAGCCTGATGAACGCTAAAAAGAATATGACAGACGCCATGTCGATTCAGCCTAAAAAAACAACGTTCTGGTGTGGCACCTACCCACATAACCGAAAGAAGAAATGAATAATTAAAGAAAGCAGTTAATAAAGAAAAAATAGAAATAAAACTGAAAAAGAAACAAAGAAAGATGGAAAGAAAGAAGAAAGGAAAGAAAAATGGAGAGAAGGATGGAAAGGAAAAAGCAGCACATCTGAAAGGCCCACGTTTAGCTTCGTTTGTGCCCAATTTTCAGACGGTGGACATACTCCTTAATTAGTTTGCAGGAGTTTGATCAGAGAGGACAGGTATCGTTGCTACATTCGAACTCTGTCTTGGGAACGTTCACAGCTCTCCCATAGTTGAATACTTTTTCTAACCACAATTTGCGCTTTCTTATCTTTGTCCTTGGCATAAATCACACTGACAACGAAATGTGAGCGTCAGTGAAAGCGACCTCAGCAGACATTGTCTTCACTAACATCTTAGTAAGCAAGCAACCGTACGACCAAATTAATGCTTTAAGTTGTCGTGCTCTTTTCACATTGCCCCGCTGCGGTGGTCTAGTGGCTAAGGTACTCGGCTTCTGACCCGCAGGGCGCGGGTTCGAATCCCGGCTGCGGCGGCTGCATTTCCGATAGAGGCGGAAATGTTGTAGGCCCGTGTACTCAGATTTGGGTGCACGTTAAAGAACCCCAGGTGGTCTAAACTTCCGGAGCCCTCCACTACGGCGTCTCTCATAATCATATAGTGGTTTTGGGACGTTAAACCCCACATATCAATCAATCGTTTCACATTATTGCGATAGAAAGTATATGGATAGTCTCGGCTTGTTTTTGCTGTTGCCGCCGCCTACCGTCACGCACCGTATATGTATACGTATCTATATAATGAAAACTCGAGAAAAATAAGAAGCCGCCGGTGCTCGGCCCCCAGTTCTTCGTGGTGCGCCGACGAACGCATATCTACCACGCGTGTTTTGCCCCATGGATCGCACTTTCGAAGGAACATGTAGCCACGGTCACATATTAAATGGAGTACATAGTCTGTAAGTCGTCATTTATTGTAATGTGTGTGGATTGCTCAGCTTGGTCTGCGAAGGCGTCCACAGATGAGGTGTCCACCAAAGTCACGCCGAAAAAAAAAGCACGTGACCTTTCTCACCGAAACTTACCCTCGGCTAGCCTCGTCGCAATCCTCGTGTGCTACACTATGGTGCAGTGAAACCAAAAGCGTCAAGTTGAGGCAACAACGACGAAGGTAAACAATACGATCGCTCACACCGCAGATCGATTTAGTTGGTGATAGCTAATCATATTATAATAAAAGAAATTTTGTACACAAGTTAACTAGTGAAACCAATTTTGTCACTGCGATATTGCTGAGAGTTCATTAGTGATTGTTAGACGCCCACGTAAATGGCATGGCAAAATAGGCACTCAATATGGCTGCTGCATTTCAGCTGCCTCAGTGAAATGCATAATTTTCGCGGCGAACTTGTGAAATTTACAAGACATTGTGCTTCCTGATCTCTAGCATGGTCTGAGTATATCTGAGCATACAAAAATCTGAGCAAAATAGTTTACAGCTAAAGTCGCTGTCGGCAAGCGTCTTGTTCTTGGAAATTTTAATTGTTATGGTAATGTCATCATTATCATTGTCACCATTAGCCACCATCGTTGGTGATATCAGACTACTGAAAGATAAAACTGTCATTCTTTTTTCTCTAAACCACACAGTTCTACACGAGCTCAATCGTTTTGTGCCAGCAAATGTCTTCATTTATTCGTTGCACTTGATGTAATGCTCTCCTTCACAATTGTATAACAAGCGCTTTATTAGATAATATTATAATTGGAGACGTAAAGGTTTTGTCCACAAGAGCGCTTCCGCAGAGTTTTAACTGTAGCATTGTTGTGCTCACTTTTGTCTCAATTTCCAAAAGCCTACAACTATCGTGGTTCTCCAACGCGTTTTTTTTTGCCAGCGAGATGCTGTAGAAGCAGTCCGGGTCATAACAGAGTATGAACCGCTGCTCGCATAATTTTAATTTACTCACGTGTGGCATCCCGTGCGTTTGACCAAACACCGCTTGCATTTGACTGAGCTCTCAAACAGTGCAGCGTCTCCGAACGCAAGAGCAGCGTGCCCATCGCTACTTGGAAGTGCGTTTGGGCATAATTCTTCCTTGAACAACTATCGTTTTTTCTTAAACTGTCAGAATTCCTGACTTTCTCTGAACAAGCGGAACAGAAGACGTCACCCCCCGGGATGGGGTACCATCCATCCAACGAGACAGCGGGCCCTAGCCGTTTGCATAAGGATGGACCGAATGTGGGTGACCGCGTTGGCGCATCTGCTCCTTGTGATGATTCTACCGAGAGCTCATCAGTGGAAGAGATGGAATCGGAAGCCGACTTCAGGACATTCCATACCCGCCGGTTGAAAAGGAAGCTTCGCAGGACGTCATCAACGGCGGAGCCACAACCGGCGCTAGACAAAGGCAAGCGATGTTTCACCATCTCTTATGTACCCATGTCTACATCAGACAATTTGAACTCATTAAACAGGCAGTCATTGTTTAATTATTTCGAGCGAGTTGCACCTGCTCAAGTGAATGAAATTCGCATAAATAGCAGGGAAAACATATTGTCAGTTGATGTGACAAAAAAAACATTCTTGACAAACTGAAGGCCGTCACGCAGCTTGGAAGTATTTCAGTTCACGTGTTTCTCGCTCACGGGAAAGGAACAACGACTGGCGTGATAAGTGACGTCGACGTTGACATCACAGACGCGGACCTGCAGAATCGTGTGACGTCGACGGTCAAAATCGTGACCATACGCCGCTTCGGGCAGTCTCGCTGCATCAAACTAGTATTTGATTCTGAGACTCTGCCCCCTAGCGTGAAGGTTGGATACGTGAGACATCCCGTGCGCCCTTACGTGCCATGGCCTTTGCAGTGTCACAAGTGCTGCAAGTTGGGACACGTCAGCGCAGTGTGCAAAAGTGAGACAACTTGCCAGCGGTGCGGCGGTTCTCTTAAGGTGGAAACCTGCGATACTGCTGTTCCATTGAAATGCCCAAACTGCTCTGGTGCACATGAAGCAACGTCGAAGGAGTGCCCGAAGATCAAAGAAAAAATTCGCGTCCTGCGGAAGATGGTCAGAGACAACTCGACACACAGAGAGGCAGTCACGTCCATCCGCCGACACAGACGTCATCCAAAACGTAGGCACCAGCGAAAGCATAGTGGACATAGGAGTGATGCATCACCATCAGCAACAAATGAACATACACGTACACACTATCAGGCCGCTACACCCATGTTGTACGCACCACGTCCCAGGGATGCGGAAAGTGGACCAACGCCCGCGTTGCACGCCGATGCTTCAGATACTGAGTGGCCTTTGCTACCGACCGGAGCAATAAAAAAGACCACATCATGGACTGCAACTTCAAATAGGGCGGAAAATGATAGGCAAGACACTGAGAAGAGCCAAACTATGCTGAAGCATCAACTAAATCTATTCGTGCGATTCTCAACGAGCTACACACACCATGAGCGAAAACAGCAGTGCAGATCCTCAACGTGCTGGAACCGCTACTGCTGACCCTTTCTTAAACAATATGGCGAATTGCTACGATGAACGTGAGCGCACCTCTGCTATAATGCAGTGGAACGCACGAGGTTCGCGAAGCCGATTGTCTGACTTTCGACAACGGATATTTAAATACAAACTTCCGTTGGTTGTAATATGTGAGCCGAATATGATATCGTTGTTTCGTATTTCTGGATACGTCACTTTGTGGTCACGTGATGATCAAAATGCGAGCAAAGTAATTATATGCGTACGTCAAGATTTAACGTACGTAAGACGTGCCGTGGCTCCTCATGCTTCTAACGACTATATTTGCCTATCTATAAAGCACAAGCGACGTTCAATATCAATCATTGGTGGATACATTCCTCCTAGAAGCCACGTGGACGGTCCCCATCTCTTGTCTGTTCTCCAAGCTTGCCCTGGACCACTTGTATTAGTTGGAGATTTCAATGCACATTATCCCATGTGGTGTTCTGCCTCAATGAACACCCATGGTAGGGACATTGCCGATTTTGTGTTCAATCAGGGCCTCATGCCCATTAACGATGGCTCACTTACTTACCTCAGTGGCGCAGCGTAGAGCAGCTGTCTAGACATATGTTTTGTGAGCAGAAGTCTCTTGCCTACCACCTGTTGGTTTGTAGACGTTGAAACACAAGGAAGTGACCATCTCCCTACATATATACAGCTAAAAGGATTCCGTCGTTCGTCTCCCCGGCCTGTGAAAAGCGTAGACTGGCCAGGATTCCAAGCTTCGGTAAATGCTCAGTGCGGGAACATTCAATCTATATCTGAAATAGAAAGCCTAATTGGATCAGCCTTAACAGCGCATACGAAACTTGTGAATGTGTCGCTACCAAGATCACAACTTGACGCACAATATGAATACCTTCGTGCAATTCGTCGCCGGGCAGAGAGAAAATAAAGGAGGATGAAATCACCATCTGACCTAACTACAGCACGCCAAAAACAACGACATGTATTGCGACACCTCGATAAGCTCGATAGGCAACGGTGGAGGGTATTTTGTAGCTCTCTTGATCCCAGAAAACCCCTGTCTCGAATACGGCAAACTGTCCAAAGCCGTCAGACGCCCACTCAACAGTTGTTCCCTTTCCGATCTTTGGCTCTAAAGCAAGGTCGACCTGAAGTAGAGGTTGCAGAAGATTACTGCCACTTACTCGTAGGTATGTCCTCCTCATCGATATCACCTTCGTATTTAGCCTCACCGCCATCCAGCGACGTTCGCCTCGACTTACCATTTACAATGCACGAACTCGACGCTGCGATTTCTACGTCCCGACGGTCGTCCGCACCAGGGCCTGATGGAATTACTTATTCGGCTCTATATCACCTCAGCCAGGAATCAAGGGAGGCTCTCTTGACTTTCTACAACTCTACGTAAGAAACAGCGACAGTCCCAGAGAGTTGGAAGTGCAGCCGCATAGTGGCCTTACTGAAACCAGGCAAGTGTTCACACGAGTTGTCTTCTTATAGACCCATTGCCCTAGCCAGTTGCATCGGTAAACTGATGGAAGGCATAGTTCTGGCAAGATTGGAATGGCTGCTGGAGAATAATCTCGGCTTACCAGATTTGATAAATGGCTTCCGTAGAGGTCGATCATCTATATATGGTGTTGTAGATATAGTTTCTTCTGTTGAAAAGGAAAAACAACGTCGGAGATTGGTAGGGGCCATTTTCTTAGATATAAAAAGCGCGTACGATAGCGTCTACCATGAGGCCATTCTTGACGCACTTGAAGACATCGGCGTAGGTGGTCGACTACACGCATGGATAGGGAGCTATCTCAAAGGACGTACCATTTTTATGTCGACATCTGACGGTGACACGGCCAGGCACATCGTAAGCCATGGAATTCCGCAAGGCGCCGTCCTGAGCCCCATGCTTTTTAACATAACACTGATTGGCCTTGAAGCTGAGCTTCCCGACGCTGTCAGAATCAGTGCGTATGCGGACGACATATGCATATGGGCATCTGGAGCAACGCGACCACAACTGCGAGCAAGGCTACAACCAGGCACATCAATAGCATCTAAGTACTTACGTCGTCAAGGCCTGAAACTTTCAATAGCAAAGTGTGCTGCATTGGCATTTATGAAGAAATCAATGTTGCGGTACCCAATCTTCGCTTACGGAGCAGTGATTCCCGTGGTTAACCACCGCTATTTAGGAGTCGTCATTGATCGCAACCTGTCCTGGTCAAAGCATGTGACTGTGCTGCGAAACAAACTAATCAGTTTTCTGTATGTCCTTCGTGTTATAGCAGGACTGAGATGGGGCCCTTCGGAGAAAAGTCTTCTGCAGTTATACAAGGCATTGTTTGTGGGCTATATAAGGTACAGCTCACCTGTACTTTCCAGCATGCGGCCAACGTGCCTTCGTACTTTAGAGAGCCTTAAGGCACGAGCACTGAGAATATGTCTTGGCCTGCCACGGTGCACATATACCTCTGGCCCTATAGAGGAGTCACGCACCTACCCTATACAGGTTTACACGTCCTGTGAGCCTCTTCGAGTGCACCTTCGTCTGCTGACCTGACATGCACAGCACCCTTTGTCTTCGCTACAAGTGGACCGACCAGGCTGTACCTATTCGCGATGCCTCGATACGCATAGGCACATGATCCCGTCAGGCTTTGCACCTGCCGTAATCTCTGCAGTGCTTCACGGACATTGACTAAACCACTGGTGTGCCTTCACATACGTGGAATTTTGTATAAGTCGCATGTTTCTTATATTGCCCTCAAGCAACTCACCTTGGCACATTTAGATGACCGATACAGCGACACTGTGCACATTTACACCGATTGATACGTAACTTCATCCGCCTCAGCTGCAGCCTTCGTTATCCCTCAACTCGGTATTTTCCGACAGTACAAATTAGATCATAGGTCATCTTCGACAGCTGCAGAACTTGTTGCTATACAAGAAGCCATAAAATTTGTGAACGACCAAGCACCGCGTAAATGAACGATTCTGTCTGATTCAAAATCAGCGCTTCAAGCTATTCATTCTTGCTCAAGAAGAGGCCAATTTTACGAGTTAACGTTAGGAATCGTCCAAGCATTTGACCTAACACACAGGAGCGGTCACTTGATTACACTCCAATGGATTCCTGGACACTGCGGCCTGGTTGGCAACGAAACAGCTGATAGCAAAGCAAGAGCGGCAATATACAACGCTCCTATGTACGTCAAAGTACCCTACTCGCGAGGTGACGTGAACACATTGTTGAGATCACTCATGCGCGAATGCGCTGCCACTTACTGGTCGCTACCAGATCACCGGAACAAGCGCCTGCGGGAAACAGACCCCGGTATGACTTTTCGTCTTCCAGATAGAATCAGCCGAAGACATGCTAATATACTGCACCGAATTCGCCTGGGCGTCGCCTTCACTCGCCACTATACCCACCTAATCGGCCGTGCGGACATCCCAAATTGTGAACGCTGCGATGTGCGCGAAACGATAGCTCACATATTTTGTGACTGTGCATTATATGTGGCGCAAAGAAAAAATGCTAACTGCAACGTTGGCAAGCATTGGACGAACACCATTAAGTGAAAGCCACACATTGTCAGCAATGAACGACCAAACAGTCTCAAAAACTGCTACAAAGACTGTTCTAGACTTTATAAAAACCACTGGACTAGAAACTAGACTGTACGGTACTATGCTAAGTGGCTACTGTACATACGCACCACCTCTTCTTGTCCCCATCATCACCATTCATCCCTCTTTCCTTCCCCTTTCCCTTATCTCTGTGTAGAGTAGCAGGCTAGAGCGAACTAGCTCAGGCTGACCTCTCTGCCTTTTAATAAATTCTCACTCTTTCTCTATTCCCATTGCTACTTGGCGACCCAGTCTCTTAGGTGCATTGTGTAGGATATACCGTGCTTGGGTACCAAATTCGAAATCTCCATATTATGACCAAAAACTAAGATCTCTTATCCAAGAAACCTCCATGGCCTCATCAAACGGAAAAAGTTACGGTCGGTTGCGTCCACCCGAACGATGCAAGCAGTGACATGATCCGAGACTACGGTTCATAAAATCATAATGAAGCTAGCTATTGGAAAGTTTTGCCACGTCATTATAGCGTCACACGATGATGTCACAACTTCACGTCATCGGTTGGCCACATGTGGTTCGATCTCGAAAACACTGCTACAAAAAAACCATCAGAGATAAAAAGCTGCCATGTTTCTGATCATTAGGACACTAACAAGCTACGTTAGGTGAAGAGTGGTTCCTTTGCTGAAAGGAAAGATCCATAAATCTACCTGAAAGAAAAGCTGTTTAGAAAAAAAAGGTTTGCAGATTTTCAGTACTTGATACTCAACTATGGGAGAGCAGTGAGCGGTCCCTGGGAGAAGCGACAAGCTTTCTCGCAAGTTGCCACTCGAGGCTTGATGACCTAGCTTTCGCCTTTATGTCATCACTGAGGAATGCATAAGGTGCCCTGCATCAAGAAGGCCATTTTAAAATATACCCAACGTCTGGTGAGGAGCAGTGTGAGGCTGATCTGCGCAGCGAGGCCTAACCTCCAGAAAGGCATCCTGGAATGGTCAGAGAAGGTATAGTAGGCCAAACAATTCGATCTCCCCTTCCTTTACTCGATCACCCATTCCTTTTCATAAAGAAAACATTTTCAAAATTTGATGCAATCATTTATCTAGACTTTCATTCATTTTCAGGTAAACAACTAGAAAATGTTTCTTCAGGACATTTTCTACGGTAACACCCTCAGATCTCCATGTTTCGAGGTCGCGTTGTGTGGTACATAAAATACCACGAGTGAGCTGCGGGCTCACGTGGTCTTTGCATCCTTGGCGTAGGTTAAAACTGCCAGGCCTGCGCGGAACGCGCAGTACAACTTCAGCCAAAGCTGGAAAAGTGACCTTCTTGGAGCGTTTTCAAACGGTCCTGAGGCAGATACTACAAGCACAACAGAATGATACCCACTACATCATAAATCATAACGTTTGTGTAGTAGGGGGGCATCCACCATGCTATTCTTCGTCATCCTTCTGGGAAGCCTGGTGCCATCTACAAACTTGTATGGCATTATGAGCTGTTACGATCACCGGACCCCCCATCGCTTCGGGGTGCCGCAGCCGAACGAAGTGGGCAGCCCCAGCGCACTTTGCAGCAGCAAGGAAAGCGCGAAACACGCTCTACAGTATCGCGCGAGGGGTCGAACACGCCTCAGAAGTACACCATTGTCACTGGTGCGGAGCTGAAATGCGACTCTTCGAGCCTCCGTTCCCCAATTACGGCTACGACGCCGAGCGCCTAAATACGTGGAAGTGGGGCCTCGGACTGTGGCTATGTGTCACCGGCTGACAGGATGCCTGAGCACTGTCGTTGTAATGGAATCGAATAGACCGTTATTCTCTTAAGCCACAGGACTCTGCACAGGTATAATAGTTACCTGTGTTCTCAAACCACACACATCTTTATTGGCCCGTCTGTAAGCGCATGCTAAAGAACAAATGTAAAAGATTATGTGCTTCGTTCTACTAATAGGGTATTTCTGTGTCAAACGCAATCTATGCAATGTATTGAAGTAATTGACTGTTGAAGGTAGATACACAATTGCTGCTTTACGAGGCTTAGAATAGCGCCTGCCTTCCATTCTGCTGGTTGCATAAGAGCTAAGTCACGCACAAGCCACGCTATAAGGAGCTTCGCCCGGTTTGCAAGTGCTAAGGACGTCCCTGATCGTTCTACGCCAGGGCCGTCCGTCAGTACGAGTCATGGTGCCCGCCGCGTCTTGAACGCCCTCGAAGGCGCTTGTCTTCGACGTTGTTGTCCCTACGGGGACTAGTGCTGAGACCGTCGTTGATGCGACGGCCTCAATAGTCGGCCTCTCAGTGGTATACTGCGTGCAGCATCAGGGAGCTCGAAACTTCCAAGTCACCGTGAAGAGCATGGCCTCCATGTCTCTGATCGTCAATGCTGGCTGCCTGGTGATTGGCGGCGAGCGTGTGCAAGTCGTTCCCGTCGGCCCACAAGTGACCAACGTCGCCTGCCTGTTCCTGCCATAGTTCGTCTCAAACGAAGCTCTCGTCCAAGCGTTATCCCCATATGGCAAGGTGCTCACTGTCACCAGTGGTTTTATGAGCGGGCGACGCGGCGTACTCACTGGAACGCGGTATGTTCGAATGGAGATGAACGCCGCTAATCCTGTGCCAAACTACCTGCGCATATCCGGTCACCGTGCTACGTTTGACTACCGTGGTCTCCAGCGTGTATGTCGAAGATTCGGCTCAGGGGACTATCTACGAGCCCAGTGCACAACGCCGTATTGTGGTCGCTGCGGTGTGCACGGTCACGTTAATGAAGGATGTGAGCGCCCGTGTCGACGCTGCGGGGACGGCCACCCAACTGTGGTTTGCCCTGTCCGCCGCTCTTACTCAGACGCTGCCGCTGGTGCCTATCCACCACTGACAACGGCAACTAAACCAACTACCGACTCGGGGGACTCAGAGGAGGTCACCGACGCTGTGCTGGCCTCACTCCTACAAGTTTCTTCAAACGAAGCGCACAACGAAAGCGCGATTGTCGATTCGACGCTTGGCGCGTCGGCCTCCCAGCTGGTGCAGGAACCGTGCGTTTCGAAAGACGCAGCGCACTGCCCTGAAAATGGCGTCGGCGTCTCTTCTCTGATGCCACCTGATGTTCAGTGCGCAAATAACCCTAGTTCTCAGGCTGCTGCTGTTGGAGTTGACCCTACGAGCCCTGTTATTTCGGAAAACAGTGGCGAAAATACCACAGACTCTTCTGTTGCGGCCACTTCGACCATTCCGACATCGCATCGTACACGTAAAAAATCGCCCACACAAAGGGTGCCTAGACCGGCCTGCCGAGACGTGGACAGGGCTGCCGGCATCAAGGATGTGGATCCAAGCTTGCCGGCGGCTCAGTCCCTACTTCCTCAGGACACGTCTTCGGAAGACGGCTCCAGCCTGGGACTGAATAGTAGCATCGGACTGTCTATCTAGCCTTGCCGATTTTGACGTTGAACTGGGAGCTCCACGTGAAACAAAGCGAGGGCACACTTCCAGCTCTTGCTCCGATGAACGCAGTGATGGCCGTGGTAAATCCCAATGGTCTAAAAACCTCGACCCTCTTCTGGAGGGTCGAACAGTGCGTTGTAATTTGGTTGAGCAAGTGTCCCCTGGACACTTTCCAGGACACCGTCTATAACTATGCGTTCAGATTAGTCTTTACTTTTTATTATGGCTACTACACTGCATATTAGTTCATTGAACGTTCAGAGTTTTCGCAGTCCGGCAAAGCAGGCTGAAGTGATTAGTGCCGCCCGCGCTGCTAATTGTGATGTTTTGTGCCTCCAGGAAACCAATTTCTTCTCGCTATCCGACGTGCTTGCTTTTAAACGAAAGTTCAACATAGATTGTTATTTCTCTTTCGCTACATCTCGTTTTACGGGAGTAGGTATTATAATTTTTAATCGAGCTCTATTACGGGATCATCATGCTTTTTACGATGGCATGGGCAGGGTTTTAACTTTAGACTGTAGCTACTTTTCTTTCAGATTAAGGATACTGTGCGTGTATGGGCCAGCGCAAGCTGGACAGTCTAATGACTTTTTTAGAGACCTGGATGTGTTTTTTTTTGACGGTCATGATGTCATTCTGATTGGCGACTTCAACTGCGTTCTAAATACGCGAACCGATGTACAAGGTCCTGGCTGGGGCCGGTCTGCTTGGAATTTACGCGAGCTGCGTCGCCTTGTCCACCACTTTTCATTACTAGACGCGCACAATGTAGTGCACGGAAATACCGTTGTTTGGACGTGGCGACGTGCACGATCCTCCAGCAGGCTTGACCGGGCTTATATCCCACGGGCGTTAGAGGCGTTTGTCTCCGATTTATGCGTTCCGTCCTTCCCACCTTCTCCTGTGTACGTATCTGATCATCGGCCTATTGTCGTGAAGCTGGAAGTTCCATTTTCTTTTTCGGAAAAGCCATGGCGTCTTGATGTTCGCGTCCTGCAGGACGCGCGCTCAAGACCAGATTTGTCACGTGCAATACGTGTGTCGCTCACGGCATCTGGTCCTGAAGATTGAGATGCGCTTAAAACACAGTGGCGCCTGCGCTGCGCAGTGGAGGGGAGTTCGCTTCGTCGACGCGTTTCTCAAGAGCTTGCTGATACTGCGATGAAGTTACGCATTGCTTCGCGCCGTGACGCCTTCTCCTCTGAAGCGAGCGTGGCAGCGTGAACTGCGTGAACGCTTTCAACGCTTGACTGCTGCTTCGTCCCTGGCGGCAGCAGCATGGCGCTGTAGACACAACCCATGCGCACATCCCGAGGTGCTGCGCTACGCGAGACATATGTTTTTAGATGCGGAGCATCTAATACTCGAGGCTTGTAGTGCGGCGCCGTCCGCAAGCTTCCTCCTCCTTCTTCCACCATCTGTGCATCCCTTCCTCCTCTACACACCGCGCGCGCTTCACTCCTCCACCATCTGTGCACCCTTCCTCCTCTACACACCGCGTGCGCTTCTCCTCTTCACGAACATTCGCTAGCTGTAAAATGTAGCGCGCATGCGCCGTCACGCTTCGAAAACATCGGCAGCTGACGCGCGTGCATGCGCCGTCGCGCTTCGAGAACATCGGCAGCTGACGCGCGCGCATGCGCCGTTGCGCTTCTCCCCCTTCTCGAACATTCGACAGCTGACGCGCGCATGCACCGTCACCCATCATCTGTGCCGCGCGCGCTTCTCCCCTTCGAGAACAATCTACAATTTTCCTGATTCTCCAGTGGACGCGCATGCGCCGTCGCGCTTCGAGAACATTCAACAGCTGACAGTGCATGCGCCGTCGCGCTGTATATATACTCAAGGTCGGCGCTCGCTCGCTCAGTTGCCGCTCGTCGGTTGGTTTGTACGGCGCGTCGACGTCCAAGGTCACGGTGAAATGAATTCCAACGAATCCACAAACACAATAATCGACGTCCCTTCGACCAGCGCCACCCTTTCGCATACGTGTGTACGTGTTCACTCATTTATCACCCCCTCCTACAACCACGTTAACCAATTTAGCCATCGACCCAAGTAAGTCGCAATTTAACACCCCATTTCACAACCACGTTAACCAATTTAGCCATCGACCCAAGTAAGTCGCAATTTAACACCCCGTTAACCAATTATATGCTCCAAATCCTCCTCAGTGTTCCCCCGAGGGAAGCTGCGGGCAATTTTTTGGGGCAATCAGAGCCATCTGTCTCTATGACAGCACAAATACCACCTGCGCAGCGGCTTCCTGCGCGTGATCGATCTGTTTTATTGGCGCATTTTGAAGCAATGTCGTGTTCGGCCATGCGGACTAACTGTGATGAAACACCGCCAATGCTTAGAAATTTGCCCCGTATTCCTCAAGAAGCTGCGGATTGCCTGCACATCCCTCCGTCGGCTAAAGAGGTAAAGGTGGCACTGAAATCTATGAAACGTGGAACGGCCCCAGGGCCAGACGGTTTTCCTGTTGAGTTTAACTTGACATTTTGGGATGAAATTGGTGTTACCTTTACCGCGGTAATCCGGCGATGCTACGAGGACGGTGTCTTTCCATCAAGTTTTCGAGATGGACGCATTGCGCTCATTCCAAAGGGTGATGCTTCCTCTGTTGATCCTGAAGATTGGAGACCTATCACGCTCCTCAACGTTGACTATAAGATATTCGCGGCGGTAGCCATTCAACGTTTGATGGGTCTGTTGAACACCCTGGTAGGTCATCACCAGACTTCATCAGCGCTTGGACGAGAAATACACAGCTTGTCATATACCACACGGGATATCATAGCCTATACTCTGTCGCAATCTGCGCGTGGTATCCTTGTGTCTTTGGACCAGGAAAAAGCGTTTGACCGACTAGAGCACGCTTATATCCTTAATGTGCTCACAGCTTTCGGCTTTTCTCATTCGTTTGTGGAAATGAATAAAAATACGTACACTGGTTTGAAATGCACACTAGTTCTGGATGGCTGAGAAAGTGCCGCCTTTTCCATAACACGTGGTGTCCGTCAGGGATGTCCATTGTCTCCTGTGCTATTTGTCCTCATCCTTGAGCCATACTTGCATGCTCTTGACGTGGATTCACGTGTCCGGGGTCTTGCGCTTCCTGGTAGCGGTGTCGCAAAAGTCACAGCTTTCGCTGATGATAAAACCTTGTACCTTTCAGATGAAGATAGCCTTTCACGCAGCCTGCATGTATTTTCCCAGTATGGCGACATTTCAGGTGCAGCGTTGAACATCTCCAAATCCCGGTATTTCTTCATTGGCTCTCCAAACTCCAGGCTTAGCGCCGATTTTCCCATTCAGCCGGCCGCGTCCCTTCGTATTTTAGGTATTTTATACAACCACTACGGCATTTGCGAATCTGTTTGGTTAAACGCTCTCGAAGAAGTAAGACTGAAAGTTCAGGATGCACGGGATTTTGATTTACCGCTTCTTGAGCGGAGGTACCTAGCGCAGACTGTATTTTTCGGTCGCATTTGGTACCTTTCTCACGTCGTGCAACCATCTTTACGCATCGTGCGATCACTACAGTCTGCTTTGTGTTCCTTTTTTTGGTCAGGCGGCACTGAGTTGGTATCTCGCGTGGCACTGGGACAGCAGCGTTCTGAGGGAGGCTTTGCTTTCTCTTCAGTGTCCATACGCTGTCGGCAGCTGGCACTGCGCT
Source organism: Rhipicephalus annulatus (assembly GCA_013436015.1). Classification (NCBI taxonomy): domain Eukaryota; kingdom Metazoa; phylum Arthropoda; class Arachnida; order Ixodida; family Ixodidae; genus Rhipicephalus; species Rhipicephalus annulatus. The sequence goes on from WOVY01006475.1 coordinate 30,035, forward strand.
TCCTTTTGCGTCTAGTGCAAAGGGAGGAATCTTCCGCACGAACGCTTGCATATTACTTTCTAGGTACTCACCTACGGCAATTGATGCCTAATGTACAACTTGACAGTCAATAACACTTCCTGCGTTTTATGCAACAACTGTTGCATTTTTTCGCCATGTCAAGTCGAGCTGTCCTGGCATAGATGTTTTGAACAACCGCATAGTTGAGACAACTGCTGCTTTGTTGCTTCTGTTGGTCCCGCCAGCCCGCCGTGCTCGCTCTAGACGGGTGTCTTGGAGCTTCTTAACGGCTTCTTTTCTGCCTGGACACCTCCGGGACTTCATGTGGCGCCTTGAAAGGTGGAGAATAGTCCAGTCAGCAACATGTCCGAACTGCTCCCTTCGGGAAACAAATCAGCATTTTCTGAGGCATTGTGTCATTGCTCGCGTTTTTTGGAGAGCCATACATGCCGGATTTCGCTGCCTCAGAGTAAATTATTTTGTTTCTTCTGGGCGTTGTTCGCGAGGCCTCTTCGCTTGTCTTCTCAATGTTGCCGGCTGTTTCTGCCTCTGGCGCAACCGCTGCGAGGCGGTAGCAGCGGGCCGCCGCCACCGCGCGCTCTACCCGATCCTAGAACGATTGTACTCGGAGCTGCTGTCTGTTTTGTCGGAGGAGCTCTTCGTCCTCGGTGAAGAGGAATTTCTTCGGCACTGGTCTTGCCCTTTTGTGTCGGTCTATGACGGACGAGTGAAACTTGTCTTTCGGCCGGCCTGGTATTTCGGCCGGCCTGGCTGATCTGTCGATGCGTCGGCAGAAATTGCATGCCACCATGTAAATATGCAAAATGTACACATTTATGTTTTATTTGTGTCTCTTGTATACCTCAAAGTATTTTTTGTGGTTGTGTTTGTGTGAGCCATCGAATGTACATGTTTTTTCAACGTCATCTCATATCCATGTTCTTGGAAATGACGTCTGTTTTGTCATCATCGTTAGAGTATGTCTAAGAAGAAAATGTTCTGTTGAGTGGTATTGACGTTTGTGGCAATACATTTTTTTCTAAACAGAACGTCTCAGGCCGTCCCTGGGCTGGCGGACGCCCGTAATGGCAAGCCAGCCCCCGAAGAAGGCGCTAGCCTTCGAGTAGTCGTCCCCGAGGGGACTAGTCCCTAAGACGTTGTTGACGCGACGTCTTTAATAGTAGGAATCGAAGAGGTCTACTTTGTACAGCACTTTGGAGGCCGGAATTGCCAAGTCAACGTTAGCAGTGAGGCCGCTCTTGCTCAAATCGTCGACGCGTCCCACCTCATCATCAGAGGAGAGCGCGTTGCAGTCGTACCCTTGGGACCCCAAGTCACTCAAGTCACCGTTATGTTCCTGCCGTGCCGCGTCCCCGGCGAGGTCCTCGCGCAAGCATTGTTTCCCTATGGGAAGGTGCTGCACATCAGCAGAGGACTCATGGGATCGCGCCCAACCGTGACCACTGGGACGCGATTCGTCCGGATCAAAATGAAGACATCGTCGCCGGTGCCCAACTACCTCAAAGTCACTGGCCATCGAGTGACCTGTGATTATAAAGGGATCCAGCGAGTGTACCGTCGATGTGGAGACAGCGGGCACTTGCGCAAGAATTGCACAGCTCCGTTTTGTGGAAGGTGTGGCGTTTACGGCCATGACGGGAAGGGCTGCTCGCTGCCGTGTCGCCGTTGTGGTGACCCGCATGCCACCGTCGCCTGCACCATCAGGCCGTCGTATTCCGAGGCGGCCTCCAAGAATTATCCACCACTTCAATCAGGCAAGAATAAGGACGTCGTATCATTGACGCCAGGCCCGGATATTTGCCAGGACGAAGTTGGGTGCATCACAATGCCACACCAGACGCCACACCAAACGCCCACAGCGTCCCCAGCCAGCCCCGACCAGGCAGGCCCTCAAGGTGCGGATGATCCATCTAGCGGCCCGCGACCAGTGGTGGTTCCCACAGAACCACAGGTCGAGTCCTCACCAGAGGGGGCGCCACTCGGCGAACGCGTCGCAGATGCTGACGTGATATCTGTTGCTCACCCCATGGCTGCTCAGTCGTCTGTTAGTCCTCCTATCATTGAAGAAACTTTGTCCCAAGGTGATGAGGTTTCCATCAACGAGGACACGAGCAGTACTAGGAGCGACACGGCCCTGCAGATAGACACCGGCAGCACTCCACGCGAGATCAGTTGGGACAGTTTTGACGAATTTGTGCCATCTTTACTCAAGAGCCTCGGTACCAAGCGCCACCGAAGATCCAGCAGCGACTCAGAGGCCCCCAGCAGAGACAGAAGTCCCCTGCGGACTTCGATGCGACCCCGGAAGCCCCGCGCTTCCGGGGGGTCACTTGGTCGTAAGAAGTGACTGAGCTGCTTGCGGGGCACCCACTCCCGCGTCTGTCAGAACTGTGAGTCTAGTATCTAAATTTGTCTTTAGTGTTTACGATGGCTACCACACTGAATTATATTTCCTTCTGCATAAAAGGTTTTCGCAGTCCGGTAAAGCAGGCCGAGGTGATTAGTTTAGCCTGTGCTGCAAATTGTGATGTTTTATGCCTGCAGGAAGCTAATTTCTGTTCACTATCCGACGTTAAGGCTTTTAAACAAAAGTTTAACTTAGATTGCTATTTTTCTTTCGCTACAACTCGTTTTACGGGAGTAGGCATCATTATATTTAATCGGGCTTTATTGAGAGGCCACCACGCTGTTTATGACGGCGTCGGTAGAATTATTGCTCTAGATTGTGCCTACTCTTCTTTTCGACTGAGGGTACTATGTGTGTATGCGCCTGCACAAACCGGACAGTCTAATATTTTTTTCGAAATTTGGATGTTTTTTTCCTAGACGGTCGTCATGTAATTTTAATTGGAGACTTTAACTGTGTGCTAAATATGCGATGCGATGTACAAGGTCCTGGCTGGGGTCAGTCTGCTTGGAATTCACGTGAGCTGCGACGCCTTGTCCAGCATTTTTCATTGCTGGATGCGCATAATGTCATACACGGGAATACTTTTGTTTGGACATGGCGCCGCGGACACTCCTCCAGCAGACTCGACCGGGCTTATATTACACATGCTTTAGAGACGTTTGTCTCCGACTTACGTGTTCCGCCCATCCCACCTTCGCCTGTGTACATCTCTGACCATAGTCAGATTCTATTAAAACTGAAAATTCCATTTTCTTTTTCGGAGAAACCATGGCGTCTTGATGTTCGCGTCCTCCAGGACACGCGCTCTCGCTCAAATTTGTCCCGTGCAATACGCGTGTCACTCGCGTCGTCTGATTTGTTTGATTGCGATGCGCTTAAAACGCAGTGGTGCCTGCACCGCTCAGTTGAAGGGCGTTTCCTTCATCGTCGCGTTTCTGAGGAGCTCGCCGATACTGCAGCGAAGTTACGCATCGCATTGCGCGCTGAAACACCGTCTCCCTTGATGCGAGCTTGGCAATATGAATTACGTGAACGCTTCCAGCGTTTGATTGCTACCCTCGTCTCTGGCGGCGGCTGCATGGCGTTGTAGGCACAAACCTTGTGCCCACCCCGAGGTGCTACGCTATGCGAGGCAATTGTTTTTTGGGCAGTCACAATCAGCTGTTTTTACGACCAAGCAGACACCACCTACGCAGCCGCTTCCTAAGCGTGATTGATCTCTCTTTCTGGCGCATTTTGAAGAGATGTCATGTTCGGCCATGCGGACAAACTGTGATATAACTCCGCCTATGCTTAGAGGTTTGCCTCGTGTTCCTCGACAAGCTGCTGATTCTTTGCACGTTCCTCCATCAGTTGAAGAGGCAAAGGCAGCACTACAATCTATGAAACGGGGGACAGCCCCTGGGCCAGATGGTTTTCCAATTGAATTTTACTTATCCTTTTGGAATGAGCTTGGTACTGCATTAACCGCGGTAATCCGGCGATGTTTCGAGGATGGTGTCTTTTCATCAAGTTTTCGAGAAGGACGCATTGTGCTTATTCCAAAAGGTGATGCTTGTTCTGTTAATCCAGAAGATTGGAGACCTATCACGCTTCTTAACGTTGACTATAAGATATTCGCGACGGTGATCATTCAACGTTTGAAGGCTCCGTTGAACACCCTGGTGGGTCATCACCAGGCTTCATCTATGCCTGGACGGGAAATACAGTTTGTCCTTTACCACCCGGGATATCATAGCCTATACTCTGTCGCGATCTGCGCGTGGTCTCCTTGTGTTTTTAGACCAAGAGAAAGTATTTGACCGACTAGAGCACACGTATATCTTTTAAAGTGCTCACAGCCCATGGTTTTCGTGGTACTTTTGTCGAAATAATTAGACATAGCTACTCTGGTATAAAAAGCACACTAGTTCTAGATGGTTGGGAGAGTGCTGCCTTTTCTATTACACGTGGGGTCCGTCAAGGATGCCCCTTGTGCTCTGTTCTATTTTTCCTGAGCCTTGAGCCATTTTTGTGTGCTCTAGAAGCAGACTCGCATGTCCGGTGTCTTGCGCTTCCCGGCAGTAGTACCGTAAAAGTAACAGCTTTTGCTGACGACATAACCCTGTACCTTTCATATGAAGATAGTCATTCTCATAGCCTGCGTTTATTCTTCCAGTAAGGGGACATTTCAGGTGCCGCGCTAAACCTCTCTAAATCCCGGTATTTCTTCATCGGCTATCCCAACTCCACACTTAGGTCCATATCTCTTCTTCAGCCGGCTGCGTCTCTTCGCATTTTAGGAATTCTATACAACCACTACGGCACTTGTAACTCCGTTTGGTCAAACTCCCTCGATGAAGTAAAAGAAGAAATTGAGAACGCCCGGGAATTCGGCTTCCCGCTTCTTGAGCGGAGGTACCTTGCGCAGACTGTGTTCTGCGGTCGCATTAGGTACCTTTCTCACGTGGAACAGCCGCCTTTACGCATCGTGAGGTCATTGCAGTCTGCCTTGTGTTCCTTCTTTTGGTCTGGCGGCACTGAGTTGGTTTCTCGTGCGGCGTTAGGACAGCAGCGTTCTCAAAGAGGTTTTGCTTTCCCTTCGGTATCAATACGCTGCCGGCTATTGGCCCTGCGCTTCCTGTTGCGCCTCGTACAAGGAGAGGAATCCCCCGCGCGAACTCTGACATATTATATTCTAGGCACTCACCTTCGGTATTTATTGCCTAATGTGCGCCTTAATCAGGGCCCACAATCATTAAAACTTCCTTCGTTTTATGCAACAGCTGTCGCGTTTTTTCGTCATATCCAGTCGACTTGCCCTGATTTAAATGTGTTAGACAATTCTATCGTCGACACAACAGCCGCGTTGTTGCTCCCGTTAGTTCCTCCAGCACGCCGCACCCACTCTAGTCGTGTGTCTTGGAGCACGCTGACGGCATCATTTCTACCTGGCCACCTCTGGGACTTCATGTGGCGGCTTGGTTGGGGCGTTCTTCCTACCCTTGACCGCCTAGAAAAGTGGAGAATGGTCCAGTCATCAACATGTCCGAACTGCTCCCTACGGGAAACAAATAAGCATGTGTTAAGGCAATGTGTCGTTGCTCGTGTTTTGTGGAGGGCTGTGCGTTTAGGATTTCATGGCCTCGGAGTAAACCGCTTTGTTTCTTCTGAACGTTGCTCTCGAGGCCGCTTTGCTTGCCTTCTTATTGTTGCTGGTGCCTACTGTCTTTGGCGTAACCGTTGTGAAGCTGTTGCAGCAGGTCGTCGCCGCCGTGCTGTCTTCCTGATTTTGGAGCCACTGTACAAAAAAAATACTATCTGTGTTGTCGGAGGAACTCTTCTTTCTGGGTGAGGAGGAACTCCTTCGACACTGGTCCTGCCGTTTTGTGTTCGTCTGTGAGAGACGTGTAAGGCTTGTTTTCAGGCCTGCCTTGTAATGGTAGGTTAATCTTTGTTTGGTACTCATACAAATACCTTGTAAATACTTTGTAAATATCTGACATATAGATCTCTACATTTCATTTGTGTGTTCTTCGTTTACCATGTATTGTGCATATGTAGACATTGTGTTTTTGTAACAATTCCTGGGTAGTTGGGTAAGTTGTGTATGTTGTGTTCCGTTTACATATGTACACATATCTTTTTGTAACAACTATTGGTGTGTGTGGATGTTGTGTTCTGTCTCAGTGTTCTGTTGGATTATAATTGATGTTCACTGTTTGTGAGAATAAATTTCTCTAAACAACTCAACGTCATTTCATATCCATGTTCATGTAAATGACGTCTGTTTTGTCATCAATGTTAGAGTATGTCTAAGAAGGAAATGTTCTGTTGAGTGTTATTGACGTTTGTGGCAATAAATGTTTTCTAAACAGAAACGGGACGGCCTGGTGTTCTCCCATAGTAGAGTACCAAGTTCTCTAAATCGTTCACGAATTTCGTATAAACACAGGTGTGCCGATACTGATGTAGAACGATCAGCTTCTGCTAGTTCAACTCTTTTTCGCGAGAAGTTCAGCTGGGTGTCTGGTGCCCCTCGCTTGACGCCCGAAGTCTTGAGGACCAGGTGGATACAAAATTTGTCAGGATGGGCAGACCTTTTGCCAACCTTTCACGGACTTCCGGACTTTTGCCTATCTCCTCTAATAAAGGATTTAAAAGCTTATCATCTTTGATTAGCGTCATAAAGATTGACTGTACCCATCCTAAGCTTCTACCACAAAAAATCAATTGTAAAGGCGGTGTGAAATACTCCGTTTTCCTCATTTTTGAAGCTTCTCAGACAAACTTCTTGAAACACACACCTAGAATGTGTAGTACATGGAAAGTACAAAATACCTATGCCTCATGTCGTTTCTGTTTTTCGCTGTTTACCCGCACCACAATCTCAATTTTGTATAAACCATTATTATCAACATTACTGTCATCAGACAGAGAGATGAAAGAGGGAGGCTAGAAGGTCAACCCGACATTAGCAACCGGTTTTAGTAATAGAGCTGACGTGCCATCATCGCAAATCCAATACGATCAAGCAATTAAAATTCATTGAAAAATAAAAAGCCGCTCTATGTCATGCTTTCATTAGAAAATTGGGCCATCGGTGACAGCTACTGACAAACATCTCTACTGAACCACCGTGGGATTCACGTGCTGACGCTGACATTCAAAATTTGAGCCTGACTTGTCGGGTGCAAAAATGAACGCAGTGCTTGACGGTAGCATGCCAAGTGAGGAAGCATCAACAAAAAATTCGCAGCATATCCATGGGAAGAATGATGGAGAGTGGGGCGAAGCATTCGTCCGTCCATTCGTTCTCGCTTCCGTCCGTCCATGCGTCCGTCTGTGTGACCGTCCCTGCGTCCATCCGCCCGTCCGTTTGTGCGTCTGTTCATGCGTCCGTCCCTGCGTTCGGCCATGCATCCGCCCCTGCGTCCATTCATGCGTCCATCCATGCATCTGTCTGTGCTTCCGTTCGTCCATCTATTCAACACTACAAGTACCACCATCTCGCATCATTTCATAATATATTCCCCATATAGAAGCACCACCATCCAGCGAACATTCCAAGGACTAAACGAGACGTGACTCACGCACACTTTCTTACGGCTTGCGCTTCGGGTCTACTTCCCACCTTTAAACGCCTCGAGTTCATGGCATATACTAGTTCACTGTATTCATGGCACTGCGGCCCAACGCTCGCTAAACCTTTCTAAAACCAAGGGGGTTACGCCCCGCGAGTATAACGTAGCAACCTTTTTCTGTCAGATAGTGCTCAATGTACATGCCAAGGGCTGCTAATGGGAAATGAGAGACAGGACAATTCGGCTTTTACTTTCTTACGGCTTGCGCTTCGTATCAACTTCGTATACCTTTAACCACCTCGAGTTCATGATATATACTAGTTCATTATATTCACGGCACTGCGGCTCAACGCTCGCTGAATCTTTCTAAATCTAAGTAGGTTACACCCGGTTCAGTCGCTGTTTCTGTGCACTGTTCAATTTCTGCTCTTTTCTTGAACTATTACGCTGACATCCATTTCTTCGCGGTGTGCCAACAAGGCGCCGGGTGAGGACTTCGAGGGCTTGGCGCCCTACAGGAACGAGGTTCCTTTATCAAAGACTTGGCTAGTACGCGACCACTACGGTGGTGGGTAGCGATCGCCACGAACCTTATGCTCGTCCAAGTGCGTTAAACCACATGAGTGATACTGCAGGACACAATGAAAAGCCTGGGGGCTTACAGATGCGCCCAAGCATCATAAAGCCGGCACGCTTGCAAATTCGCAACCGCGAAATGGCTCCAGCGAGCACAGCAGCAATGGAAGACGATGAAGCTGAGAGCAAGGAGCTTGGCTTAGAGAATAATCTTCTCGACGATAAAACGTCAACTTATTACCTAAGTGATGAAGAAGACATGGCCGAAGATGAACCATTTACTTTGATTACTTATAAAAGAAACGAGCAGAGGGCAACCCAGTCGTCTTTCGTCCAACAGCTGAAGGTGCTAGCTTCTGGAAAATGAACCCCAATCGAGTGTCAGCTGAAGTAGTTTCCGCTGCTAAAGAAAAAGTGCAGTCATTCAGAACGACCAGAGATGGAAGCTTCAGTGTCAGCGTTGCTTCCTTAAGTTCAGCCAAGCGTCTTCTGATGCTTTCAAATGTAGGTGGCCTGGAAGTTAAGCATTTCATCCCAGAGTCATACACTCGGAACGTTGGGAAAGTAAAACATGTTTCTCTGCAGTATTCAGATGAACAACTCCCAGAGTTCTTAAGAGATGCAGGGGTTATATCGGCGTGACGGCAAATAAAATACTACCGCCAGGAAGATGGAGGAGTAACGACACGTCCACTTCACTCAGTGATCCTGACTTTTCGAGATGACCGCCCGATTCCAGGAAGAATCTACTTAGGATTCACCAGTCACCCAGTGGAAGAATATCTTGGCCCAGCACTTCTGTGCTATAACTGCCAGCGATTCGGACACATGGCGAAAAGTTGCCGTAACACACGCCGGTGTAAGATCTGCTCAGAAGAACACCATCATAAGGAGTGCAAGTCTGTTTTTCAGCCTAAGTGTGCAAACTGTGCAGGTAATCACGCTGCCTCATATTCAGGCTGCCCGCAAAGTAAAGCTGCTGCAAAAATGCGTCGGCATGAGCTCATCCAAGGAAAAAAACCGCGCCCCAATGAACCATCTCCAAACCTTGAGATTGTTCATCCAGTACGTGATCCACCTCAGCGGCCACCGCAACAACAGCCGACAAGCACGCCAAGAGAGCCGCCAAGAGAGCCGCCAAGAGCACACTCGAGAGACCACTCACGAGAAGTACCTTCAAATAACCCAACCTACGCGCCAAAGCTACGAATGCCCACGGGACCTCTGCCGGAAAGTAGCAAAACCGACAGTGCCAGTGTTCGCCTAAACTACAACATCGAAACGTCACGTCATTCTCAACAGGCCTCAGAAAATCAACCAATCAATGGAAACCGTGCCTCTGCATCAGTCATGCAATTGATTCTGCCAATGCTTTTCGCAGCACTTAAGGCAATCTTGTCTGCTCTACCGGAAGCAAACAACCTGTCAGAAGTGGCTGCCTGCTGGAAGAAGCTGCTGCCTCTGGAAGCACTACTGTGTGACAAACCTGCGACAAGTAAACCTGCGACAAGTAACATATGAATAAGCGCTACAAAGATGTCTCCATATACCAGTGGAATGCCAATGGTCTTCGAAGGAAGTGTGCTGACTTCCGTAAACTCCTTCTGCAATATAATTTTTCCATACTTTGCATCCAAGAGGCAGGAATGAATGATGATTTCCGCCTCTCCTACTACGTGATATATAAGTCATCTCATCGAAGTGGTCCCAGCAAAGTACATTTGTGCGTCAGAAAAGACCTATCTTCTCATCAAGTTCACTCAAGTGATTCGGACTTCCCGGAATTTGTCGCTTGCAAAGTATCCTTTGGTGAGCAGTGCGTTACAGTGATCAATATTTACCTACAACCTTGAAGCCGCATTTCGGTGGAAGAGCTAACAAATATCTTCAACATTTCTAATTCATATACGTTTATATGCGGAGACTGTAATGCGCACAACATAATCTGGCGTAGTGATCGATGTGATGCACGTGGTAACATTGTTGAATGTGCCGCAGACAAATGCAATTTGACAATTTCAAATGATGGCTCCCCAACTTTTTTCCGAGGGCATAATTACTCTAGTTGCATCGATGTAATCTTGTGTTCCCAAGATCTAGTGAATGGTGTGGTATGGACAACGGATGTACAAACACGTGGGAGTGACCATTTTCTCATTCTAATAAATCACCCCTACATGCGAAAAGACGACACCAGACGCTACAGCAAACTGACGAACTGGAAAGCTTTTCGGCACCACCTAACAAACCAAAATAGTGAACTCATGACAGTTGAAAGCTTCACTGAATTTCTGCAAGATAATGCGAATAAATGTACAAAGAAAGTCCCAATTCCAAAAGACCATGCTGCAGTCGATGGAGAGTATGAACATCTAAGAGCCATCAGACGACGTTCCGAAAGGGTATATCAACGAAGCGGAAGTTTAGAAGCATACAAAAATGCACAGAAATTCTACACTGTAATGCACAGACGGCTAGAAAATTTAGGTAAACGACGCTGGCGTGATTTTTGTGGCACGCTCTCTCCCCACACACCTGTTCTAAGAATTTGGCTTGTAATTCAAGCACTTAGTGACTCTGTATCACAGAGCTTCCCATTTTGTGCTCTTGCTGTAGCCTTGGACAAACCGGAAGCTGTGGTAGCAGATGAATTTTGTCAACTCATCAGTAGGCCCGCCGCATCACAATGTGCCTTATTTGATAATTCTGTCGCGTTAGCCAGCCAGAAAAAATGCTTGTTTTTGTTGCCCAGCATCCTCAACTAGACCTTGTATTTACGTTAAGGGAGCTGCATTGTGCTATAGCATCATGTCGTTAAAAATCGGCCTCTGGACCGGACGGCATTACGTACAATATGCTAAAGAACCTTTGGCCCACAGGCACAACTATTCTCTTAGATATTTACAATAATCTATGGACGCAAGAAATTGTACCCGAGTCTTTGAAGTCTGCTCGCATCATTCCGATCTTAAAACCGGCTAAGACGCCCTTGAACCTTGAATACTTCCGTCCAGTCAGTCTGACAAGCTGTTTATGTAAGGTAATGAAAAAAGTGATTGATGTGCGACTTCAATGATGGTGCAACAGAACTGGTGTATTCTCCAACTACTTCACAGGTTTTAGGAAACAGAGATGCACAATGGATGCAATACTGAATATAGTAACGTTTGTGGAGCATGAACGCGCCTGTGGTAGTTTGACGGTCGCAGTGTTCTTGGACATCAAAAGGGCATTTGACACAGTCAGTCACACTCATGTTCTGCTGAGTATGTTGGAACACGGACTGTCCGGCAGGTCTTTGCAGTGGGTATCCGAATTTTTATCAGGTCGTAAATTATTCATTCAGACGAGCGAAGAAAAAAGTGCAGAACAAGACGTCAGACAGGGAGTGCCACAAGGTAGCGTACTCAGCCCTCTTCTTTTCAACTGTGTTATGGCTGATTTAGCTAAAAGACTGCCTTCCAGGTTGAAATACTCCGTATATGCAGATGATGTGCGCATTTGGGCATCTGGCACGGACATACGGTTAATTCAGATTGCATTGCAAGACGGAATAAATATCATCAACAACTTTTTAAAAGAAAGAGGAATGATTCTATCGCACGCAAACACAGCTATATTGCACTTCACCCGTAAGAAGTTAAAGAACTTAAATCTCAATTTAGAAGAAGAACCACTAATGATTTTGACACAGCATCGGTTTCTCGGAGTAATACTTGATAGGCAGCTATCATGGGCACCTCACATAAAAAACTCGAAAACGAGGTGAATACGCTAGTGAATATACTCCGCAGAATTGCTGGGACATCAAGGGGCGGATCTGTATCAACCATGCTCGCTGTTCACATGCTTAAATACGCCAAAAAGTTGCATATTTTGCAGCAGTGTTACACGGCCTTTCCCGCACTTCAGAGGAGCGACTTCAAAGACTATTAGCTAGGGGACTGCGCGTCTGCATAGGTGTTCCACGAGCGACTTCCAGCAGCCTTGTCATAGCAGAGACTCGACAACCACCCTTTGCAGTCATGAGAACAATTGAAACATGCCGCCATTTTTTTCGCTTACAGACGCAACACAGGGACCGCCCATTGGCACTGGAGATTTTATCAAGAGATAAAAGCAATGCTCATAACGATGTGCAGAGTAATGTACATATATTTCCCAGCAATGAGTTTGGAGCTGTGAAATAGACTATCCTCCATGGCTGCTTGTAATACCAAGCAATGAATTCTCAGTGGATGGCATTTTCAGAAAGAGAGGCATGTTCATCCAAGCTACTTAACAACTAGCGCTTTATCAGATACACATGTGGTATCCAGGGTACATACATATTTACACAGATGGCTCAAGTACTACAACGTCTTCAACATCGGCATTTATCATACCACAGCTCAATACTCAGGAATTGTTTAAATTATGTCGCATGACGTCATCTACTACATCTGAGCTCTTCGCTAATCTGTATGCTCTAAAGTTTATAAACGCGGTAGCAGACGCTAGAAAATGGGTACTTTTCAGTGACTCACAGGCAGCAATAAGATTACTCTCCAGTACATACAGGACAATAATAAGTGTTAGTATGACATACAAAACGCTGAAGGAGCTCACCAAAGCAAAGAAGGCGCAACATTAGATCAAATTCCAGTGGATACCTGGCCACTGCAACATTCCTCGAAACACAACTGCCGATGAAGCAGCACGACAAGCACATCGTAAAGACGTTACTGTTTCTTTACCAATTTTGAAAAATGTAGTATTATAAAGAATACAACTTTCAGAATGAGCAAATTTGCTTGGTTTGACTGAAGTATAAAGAGCTGCGATTTATATCACATCGATCCATTTATTGAATTCAAAATTACGCTGGCATTAGATAGAAGGATGGAAACTCTAATTCACCGATTGAGGCTAGGCACCGCATACACAAAACATTTTTTGCACAGAGTCGGCAGAGCTGTAACTCCCGAATGCGAATGTAAATTTATAGATGAAGACGTCTGTCACCTTCTCATAGACTGTCCACATCATGACACGCCGATACGCCATCTTAAGTGCGAACTGTTCGCATTGGACCGCATACCATTTAGCATGAAAAAACTTCTGGGCCCATGGCCAACTGGAGTTTTACAGTCCCATGCTTTAAAAGCATTAACACGTTTTTTACAAGACAGTGGGATTGCTTACAAGTATTAACAAAGAACAAACTTTCATTTGTAACACATGTACTTATTATGCACAGTATCATGTGACACCCATCACGTGTGTTTTGTGAAATGAAGGACGTGTCGACTACTATGTACATACGAGCGAATGCATCTTTATGAGGACCAGACGTGTGCTTTGCTGTTTTGTGCTGGTGGACCGAATAATAACGAGCGACAGTGTGTCTTTGCATATCTGTGCCCGAGTTTTCTATTTTCCATGCACTGCTTTGTATGTTTTGCTTCAAGATACTTGTTCAAGTTTCAATTAACGGCTAAGGAGTAGCCGACGCCATAATGGTGCGCCAACATCTCCTTATATATCATATAAATAAAAAAAAGAGGTTACACTCAGCGAGGATAACGTAGCAACTCTTTCTTGTCAGATAGTTCTCAATGTACAAGCCAATGGCTGCTTATGGGGATCGCAGCGTGCGCGTTAACTAAAAGCTCAATGCTCCTGTCTCTCATTCGCCATTAGCAGCCAATGACATGTACATTGAGCATTATTTTTTATTGTTCAACAACGCACAGAAGAAATCTTCTACTGGCACCACCTTAGTGGACAAAATGTTATACTTGTTACATGCTACAATGGCTACGAGGGACGAACAGGTGTCGCTATAACGAGCTTCACCCTTGAAACGGCCGCACCACGATGACACAGCCTCCTTATAAGTGCGGTCACCCCGCAATGCCGAACCTAAATATAGAGTTGTCACACAACCGTGTCTAACCGCAACGCTTCGGCGACATCATTGACGTGTGAGGGGTAGGATTTTGTTTTTTGGCTGTTTCACGCCCATTGCACGTTCGGTGATGGGGACGATGTGATGTCTGGTGCACCCAAATGCGCTTACGTGCGCTGTTTCCTATCCAGGGGTAAGCTGCCACCAAATGGAGTTGATTGGACGGACAACTGCACCGACGAGGCAACTTTTCGTCCATCAGTGGTCCGTCAGTAGTTTTAATGAACCACAGCCCCATTTTCTTATCCCTATTATTATCGCCATCGCGTGTGCCGAGTAAAAGTACGCATTGGTAGAAAGCTTTCATCAAAGCTGGTGTGTTTATGTGTTGCTTTGTTTTTCAAAGCTTGCGTGCGTCCTAATTTTAGTCCCGTAAGTCTCAATAATAAGAACCGTTTTTTTCATTTGTTCTTGCATTGGAAGCATATCGATACACTCTCAGTCTCGACAGCATTGCAACTCAGTTGTAGTGCGAGAAAGCGAAGGCGGCGAACATTTTCGAGAAGTGTGGCAACGTTCCCTAGGTGCCAATTTGCATGAATCACGAGCAGTCTACATAATTGGCATGTGGAGAAACCGTTGAGCGGTAATTTGAATCCTATACTAGAACTGTCTGTATGCTACATTTAATGTTTGATGTAATCCCTGTGCAACTTGTACAATATTACTCAGGTATTTTACAAGTACAATATCCTATGCCGATTTGTACCATGAACGTTGTAAATAGCCACTGTAATTGTCTTCAGGAACCCATTCAAGCTGTCTAGAGCCGCTTTCAGCCCTTATAACATTATGGATCTTCGAGGCAGATTTGTCAACTGGCCCGTCTCACACTGACTGAGTGGAAAACACCAAGCATACTACGTACAAGACTGCACGAGCTCGACCCTTCATTACAACTCCGGCCTCCACCCGGCCTACATCGACGTGCAGCTTCGCTTCTCTATCGCCTTTGGCTTGGAGTTGCTTTCACGAAAATTTATACCACGTTAATCGGAATTACTGACAGTGCGGCTTGCGATGTTTGCGGCACCGACGAAAATATCGAACACCTGCTGTGCTATTGTCCTCGATTTTCCTCTGATAGACAAGTACTTGCCAACGCAATGCGGCGACTGGATGATCGGCCTCTTTCCGTGCTGGTGCTATTACAGCAACGTCCACATGCCTCGACAGCCCACAAGGCAGTGAAAGCCCTGCTGTGTTTCCTGAGAAAGACAGGCTTGTGTGAATGCCTCTACATTGCGGTAGAGTTCTACACGCTGCAGTGAAATTACTGTCAGTCTCTCCCCCACCTTTTTTTCTTTTCCCTGTCTTCTCTCTTTCTCGTCTTTCTTGTCCCCTTCCCTAATCCCCCAGGGTAGGGTAGCCAACAGGATGTCTTTCTGGTTAACCTTCCTGCCTTCTCCCTTTTTGTTGCTTCCTCCTTCCTAGTGAAGTAAACCTTGACACGAAGAACTGTGGAGGTGGTCTGTAGCCGGAAGACCACTCTTCTGAAACCCTGGTCTCGTATCAACACGTCTTTTTCTCTACCTCCTCCCTCTTTCATTTTGTTCTCAATATTTCATTCTGCAGTGAGGGGTCAAAAACAGAACGCGCCGTGTTAATATTATCACTAGTATAGCTCAGACTTGTGATGTTCCTGAATGATGACCTAAAGCATATCTTTTCGGGCAGCCAGATTTCTGTGCATACACCTACACACAAATAAAAAAGAGCCGCTATTTCATAGTGGCTTCTAACACTAACCGTAACATACAATTGAAAATATTGGCACACTTATCTCCTGTGCGCGAATGTATAGCATATAGCATAAGCCATGAAAAATGCCTGAAAAACGTGCTCAGATATAATTGTTCTATTCATATATTGTTTTTCTTGTCACAGAATACATAATAGTCTCGTTTTCTACGCTACACCGCTATATTTCACTGTTCACGAACAACCTGACACCCACGCGGTTACGACTCTCTGCTAAACTGAACAAATAGCTTGTTTCGCTCTTTCCTAATAATCAGGAACACATAATTCCCTTTGAGGTTCAGAAGGGCAGGGTGACGTAGTTTTTGCAAAGGGCCGAGATGTTCTAGTGGATCCCTTGGTACAAGTCCCAGTGAACCACGTGTTAAGTTTACCGTTTCTGATACCCACGAGTTTGTCTTTTCAAGTTTTCTAGCATACTCTCACGACGCCGACGGATAGAAGTAAGTCTAAGCTAAGCAGATGGGGTGTGAAATATGTGTACTTTCTTGTTTTGGTGCACGCATAGATACGTCTACTCACCTTCTGTACACGCCATATTAGTGCGCCTTATATAGCGCCGTTCCAGATGATTGACGTACTCTAGAAAGAATATATGAAATACGCCATGCTACAACACAACATTTTAAAATAAAGGTAGGCGCTGACACGTTACTTAGAGAAATGCCGATTGACAGTCTGCGTGGACTTTAGAAATAGTGCCCAGGGGTGGAAAAGTGTTCACAAACACAAGTAAATTTAGGCATATGTCTTGCATGCGTCCGCCGACCCTGGCTCATTTTCATCATTATTCTCACGCTGTTTCAGCCCCTTGCAGGACCAAAGCATCACAAAATGATCTACCATTAGCTCTATCCTGCGTGAGCTGATTTCAATTTATCACCGCGAACGTCTTGATTTTGACACTTCAACTAACTCCGTACTTTCGTATACTGCATCATCCTTTCCTCGGTCTCCGTTGTGTTACGCTTAGTGCACAGCTGTTTTCAGCACAGTGCATCACGTGATCAACTGAGGTTCATGTATTTCCCTCATTGTCAACTAGGACATCTGCTACATATGTTTGTTTGTTTTTCGTTCCGGCTCGAGTGCTTGGTTTTATTGGTTAGAGGCACCTACGTATGGCTGGGGCTGGCAAGTCCACTCTAATTTTGATGAATAATGTCAAATTGGTAGGGAGTTTTAACCATCACATGCTCACATTGGCTGACCATTGGTTTGAGCCAGCTAAGGCCGGCCAGCTGTTCACTGCACCAGGTAATGCTTATTAAGTTCCTGCAAGAGCTAAGTTGACCTATTTGTTGCTGGCAACCAGTAGCGTAAGTTGGACAACTGTCAGGTAGTGCCACTAACCCTGGCCAGCCCTAATTATTGTTGTCCTAAACTCGTGCTGTGTTGACTATCCACAATTACGACAGGGTAACGTATCCGCACTTACGATATTGGTTATAAACTCTATATAATGGTAAGACTCTTTTACTCTACCTCTTCTATACTAGAAACACTCATACAGCTCCTAATGCTTGGCTCAGCAAAAAAAATGATTGGCACAAGAAACTAAAAAAATGGCAGATCCCACGTACAATGGGAATCACTGATATGCGAAGCACGAATGAGGAAGGTTGATATGTCAATTTAAAATCAGCACAAAAATACGAGGCGGAGGTAAGTGATGTTGTACATGACTTTCATGTCATGATTATGATGTTTGAACGTGTTATTTATTTTAGTCATCTAGTCACGTCACCTGATACCAAACTTGGTATATGGGCAGCTAGCGAAACGGTCGCGAGCACGCTATGAGCGTTGGATGCAGTCATGTTTTACATGACACGAATATCATGGTTATCATGTTTGAACGTGTCACATACCTTTGTCGTCCATTCACGTTACGTAATTCTAAACTTGGTATATGTGAAGCTAGTGAAACGGCGGCGAGTGCACGTAACGTTGACGCGCGCCCACGCTGGACGCAGCAACGTTACGCTAGCAAAACGCGAGCACTAGGTGTTACCAGCGTCTGACGGCAAGGAAGCCAAAAAGACGCCAGGCACGGACGCCCAACAACAAGCACCGATAAAGACTATGTTGGAAAGCGACCCGGTTCCTCCGGTTCTGACCATTAGAGTGCTGGGTATGCTCACTCAACATAACACGCAAAATACCATGGCCCTCACAAAATTGCAGAACACCGCCAAACAAATTGGTGGAAAGCTCAGGAGAGTGGCCAACAGACATAGAGGCATGAAGGAGATGGACTTGTGTAGGCTCATTCAGGCCTTCCTAATCAGCCGCATAGTCTACTCTTTCCCCTATTATGATCTCAGGAAATCAGACAAAGATATAATTGAAGCTATAATTCGACAGGCGTATAAATGGGCCCTAGGTTTGCCTGTTTATACCAGCACCGAGAAGCTCCTACAACTTGGAATGCATAACACCCTAGAGGAGCTGATCGAAGCACACAAAACAGCACAAATAACACGGCTTTTAGACACGATGACGGGACTACATATCCTGCATAAACTGAAAATTCAGCCCATACACACCACGGGAGGCAGAGCACCACTACCTCTTACGATCAGACATTACCTACAGGTCAAACCAATACCCAAAAATACCCTGGCAGGCAGACACGACGCTAGGAGAAAAGCTAGAGCAGATAGGCTAAGTGAAAAGCACAAGCAAGACCTAACTGCGGTCTTCGTCGATGCCGCCAACCAGGGACACAACACATACACCCTAAGTGCCGTGGACGGAGAACTTAAAATCGTAAATGTGGCTTCCACTAGAGCCGCATCAATCAAAGAGGCCGAAGAAATGGCCATAGCGCTAGCCATTATGCATCCAACCACCCACACTGTCCTTAGCGACTCTAAGAGCGCTACTCTCAGCTTTGTAAAGGGAAGTATGGGACTAAATACAGTCAAGGTCCTGAGAAATTTTAATCAGAATTATAGAATCAAAATCAACCTTGTCTGGGACCCCGCTCACTCGGGAAACCCCTGTAACGAGGAAGCGCGTAAAGTGGCCCGAGGGTTAGCAAACTGGTCGTTCTTTCATTGGAACCGGGTTCCCCGATAGGAGAGGCAGTGACCTCCTATAACGAACTTACAAATATGTATAAAGATTTCAGGAGATTATATTCCATAGCACACAGCAACCTCACGAGAGCGCAGGCCACTATCTTCCGCCGAATTCAAACGAACTGCCTAACCACTCCTCACCGCTTAGCGATAATCACAGGTGGAGAGGTTGACTCAACATGCAAAAATTGCGACAAAAATGCCATAGCAAACCAAAATCACATCCTCTGGGAATGCGAGGGCCTTCCCCCACCAAGAGAGTTTCTGCCAGTTCCCTCCGAAACGACATGGGAGACGGTCCCCCGACGAAAAACTGCAGAAAGCAGTCATTGCATGGGCACAAGAGGTCACCGAAGACAAGCGGCCATCTCGAAACCCATGATATCTCTTTTAATAAAGTTGCGTCTTCCTGACGGCGAGGCCCGGCGGCAACCGGCACGAAGTGCGACATGCTGCATTTCGCGCCAACGACGTTACCTAGACATCACCACGTCTGCTTAGCTTCGTCACGGAAAGATGCCGGGCGTGGTCAAAAGCACATGCGTCAAAGCAACGCAGCATGGCGTGAATCTGGGCGGATCGCCAGGCAGACCAGTGCCTGGCGTTGCATCGCCGGCATGACGCGACGAAAAGAACGCCAGCGCGCACGCGCACCTGGTCACGTCGAAGTGTCTGGGCGCCTTTAGTGTGGCACGTAGTCTTGTTCTTACATGACACGCATCTCATGATTATTATGTTTGCACCAGTCACATACCTTCGCCATCCATTCGTGTGATGTAATACCAAATTTGGCATATGTGAAGCTAGGGAAACGGCCGCGAGCGCATCCTGAGTGTGGCATCTAGTCATTTTGTTAGATGACAAGCATGTCATGAGTATTACGTTTGGACGTGTCATTTACACATGTGATCCGTTCGCGTCACGTAATACCGAATTTGGTACTTGAGAAGCTCCTAAAACGGCCGCAAGCGCATATTGGGTGTGGCAGACAGTCCTGTTGTAAATGACACGCATCTCATGATTTTAATGTTTACACGAGTCACATACCTTCACCATCCATTCAAATTTCGTAATACCAAACTTGGTGTATGTGAAGCTAGCGAAACGATCGCGGGTGCATCATGAGTGTGGCATGTAGTCATGCTGTTACATGACACGCGTCTTATGATTATCATGTTTGCACCAGCCACCTACCTTCTTCATCCATTCATGTCCCGTAACACCAAATGTTTTATATGTGAAGCTGGCGAAATGAATGCGAGCGTTCCATGAACGTGGCGCGTAGTCGTGACACATGACTTACATGACATGTATGTCATGATTTTCACGTTAGGGTCTGTCACTTGTGTTCGCCATGCAGTCATGTAATACCATGCCAATCTTGCAACATGTCATGCGAACGAAACCACCACAAAGGCAGCAAGACCATGGAATGTAAATCATAACATTCATGACATACATGCAATGATAGTCATGTTATGCCTAGCCACTTATGCTCGTCATGCAGTCATGTTATGCCATACCAAATTTGGTATATATACCAATAACGAAACGGCCAAGACAGGAAGAGGTCGTAGGTGGGTAGATAGATAGATAGATAGATAGATAGATAGATAGATAGATAGATAGATAGACAGACAGATAGATAGATGATAGATAGATAGTTAGATAGATAGATAGATAGATAGATAGATAGATAGATAGATAGATAGATAGATAGATAGATAGATAGATAGATAGATACGCTCAAAGTCACCAAAGCTCGCTAAGAAATGCTTCACATTTAATACAAACAACGTTGTTCCTCGCTAAAAGGTTGCTTAAGATATCAATTTCCGGAGCTTGTAACACTTATCACAAACGTTGTGAACTACAGTCTGATATCACATTACAAGTGTATACAGCATTTTCTCCCAACAAGGAGGCTCTAGGGCCTGCCCAATAGGTATGCACTCTCTGATAGCGTCATGTGCAGGGCGGACGGTGACCCTTTGAAGATCATTACCAAGGGCATGCACTCTACTATTTCTTCATTGGGGGACTTCTATCGGGGGGATTTCGGACCTGTTTCTTTCATCATAGATGGACTGTAAGGCTACAGCAAGAGACTGGCTTAGCTGTCCAGAGGAAAGCGTAACAATTTTCCTCTTTTTTAACTTTATGTAGCTGCGCGTGAAGTTCCTGTAGCGTGTAGAGATGCCACGTAACCCGTCAATGCGAATCGCAATGCGCTTGCCCGCAATGTGGAAGTCACAAATTAGGAAGGCACTGCGGAGATTCCAAAGGCCCGTCATTGACTGTTCGACCCCGATAGCAGATATTTTGCGTGCAATCATGTGTAGCGTGCAATCAATCGAAAGAATATGCTGTAGATAAGACGGATGACTTCATGGTTGCGCTCCGTTACATATGGAAACTATAGATAAACGCGAAGGAACGAGATGGCAATCAACATATCCTCAATAATTCCTAACCAACAGTGACTAATATTTTCTAATTTGTGGTGACACCATCTCAATGTTTCCTAGTAGTGAGTGCAGGCTAGTGTCAGCTGCACTCGGCGACAACTTTTCTTGGCAGTGAAAGGATAGCTAGGGAGGCGGAGTTTCTGCCCATGTGTAATCGCGCGAAGTAGTCTGATTTGGCGCGCGTCTCGTAACGCTGTGAAAAATGACGGGGGCGTACCATCAGCGTTTCATTTAGACGCAGACGCCGCTTAGCGTTTGAGGTGCACGTAAAGAGGCGGGACTTCCTCACGCGTTCAAAAGTGCGAAGTCAAAACAGATAAATTAAAAAAAAAATACGAATACCTTACGGTGTGAACTGTGTCCTGTTTGAAATATAGCTGCGTTACTTATACTGCCCCGTCTCAAAGTATTTGACATTTGCCGTTAGGGGCACGCAGAAAATAGACGCGTGCTCGCGTCCCTCTGGATCCCGGCCACAATCCGCAGACAGATGCAAGGCGCGAGACTCGCGCGTCGTGTTCCCTTTTCAGTGAGGCCGTCTCAATATTGCTTTTTTATTCATAAGGCTATGTACTCTGGCGCTGTAGTCAGACTGAAAAACGCGACTGAATGGTGCGTATATCCTGTGTCTTGTGTTCGGCAGTTTTTGTAAGCACGTGTTTCAGGTAACATTCTCTGTTTTCCTTTTTAGGAGAACATCACTTGTCTAGTGCGAAAACTAAAATCTCTAGAACTGCCTCGATAAGCACATATCCACTTTCAAAGAAATAACTAAAGAGATCACAGTGCACAAATTGATTTCGCGTTTCTCTAACGAGCAGCTGACGTCAGAAAGGGCAAAACTGGAAAGAGAGAGTGAATAAAGGGTTTCGAAGAGCAGTGAATCAGAGAGAAAAGAAGTTCCAAAGTTGGAAGTGCGATGATGCTTGGAAAACAAAAGCGGTTATTTGATATGGTAATTTCCCGTCAGTCGCAGGTCCGCGCAAAAGAACAGAAATACTATGCGCCCGGCTTAATTGCAAAAACCCAAGTAGGTTTCATGCAAATGCAATAGCGAGAAGGTGTCTTCTGACTACCACGTGTAGTTTTTCATTGCTTAATATTGCTGCTACAGGTTCGCCACGCTCGAGTAGGCCGCCACAGTCATCGTGGCACCAGCACCAGCAAGACCCGGCTGGGATGCGCCACGCGTTCGTGCGCTCCGGCAACGAGGAAGAGAAAGATAGTTGAATCTGTGCCACTCGGCTACTCGGACTTGACGACCATAGTCTTTAGAATCGTGGGCGCAAGTTCGCCCTAATAAATACGCTTGTTTTTAACTTGTCTGCCTCAGCATCGCTACATTTGTGGTGGAGGCGCTGGGTATGAATCAAAGCCCCGCGAGCTCAAGACAGCGTAGCCCCGACGACCAGCGTATCAACCCCGTGGAAGTGACTCCTGTGCACCAGAGGGCAAGTCGCCGTCTTCGAGGAGACTCACCTGAGTTCGGTCCTCTTCACTTCACACCAAGGGGAATTCAAACGATGAATGCCACCACTATGACTAGCCAGGTAACACCGGCACAATTGTTCATTAGCCAACCGCACCAGCCGCCAGTATTCCACGGTGACTCGTACGAGGATGTTGAAGATTGGTTGGACGTGTTCGAGAGAGTGGCGAGCTTGAATGGATGGGACCAAACAGAGAAGCTCCATCGCATATACTTCACCCTGGAAGACTTCGCAAAGACATGGTTTGAGAATCCTAAAACCTCGTTGTCTACCTGGGAGGTATTTCGACGACAAGCGGTGGCTACGTTCGCGAACATAGACCGGAAAGAAAAGGCGGAGGCTGCTCTTCAATTGAGGAACCAGCTCACGAACGTGAGTGCTGCTATGTACACTGAGGACATGGTCCGTCTGTTCAAGCGTGCGGATTACAACATGGCTGAGGATAAGAAGGTGCGCCATCTATTGCGCGTAGTGAAGCAAGAGCTTTTCGCCGTTCTCGTCCGCAACTCTCCAAGCACAGTTGCTGAGTTTTATTCGGAAGCGACAGCCATTGAAAAAACACTGGAACAGCGGGCTCGGCAGTACAACCGGAATCTTAACTGCGCATCTGCACAGGTAGTCTCCGGAGGCGTGCGAAACGACGTTGAAGTCCTGCGAGAGCTCATTAGATCAGTTATTAGAGAAGAACTGATCAGACTGCAAATGCTCCAGACTCCAACTGCACTATCTGTTACGGACGTTGTTCGTGACGAACTGAGGCAGGTTATACGAGAGCCAGAGCGTGAGCTGCAGCCGGTTCGACCTATCCGAACATACTCTGAGGTTGTCAGACAACCCACGGTACACAGTAATGCAGCAGTTGCGATGGTGACGACTCTTCTCCCACCTGCGGCATGCAGCGCACCCTGTCCACGCGAACCAACAGCTACCTATCTGCCCCCAGGAGCACGTAGCACACATCACTATGTGGAGTGTAGGCCCAGGACAAGTGAAGTCTGGCGTGATCACGAGCGCAGGCCTTTGTGTTTTCATTGTGGGGAAGCGGGTCATCTGTACAGATTTTGTCTCTACCTACAGGCTGGATTAAGAAGCTTCCTGTCGTATGCACCGCGCCCCCGAATCGGCGAACGACCAGTGGAGATTGAGGAGTACTTGTCCACGCTCCAGGACTCGCCACCTCTACGCCAACACCGGTCCCGGTCACCATCGCCTATGCGCTACCGGTCATCCAGCCCACGTGGACCTTCAAGGCAGCCTGGTCATCGCTCTCCAAGTCCACTCCCGGAAAACTGAAGCAAGCGACCTGTGGAGGTGAGGCCGCTGATAACGGCATGATAACGTCAAGTTACGAAGCTCCTCCAATATGGTTTGAGAGTGATGACGGCGTATTTCCGGTAGATGGGTGCAGCAACGAAAACGTTACTTCAGATTTGCCGTTGAGAATGGAAGGATGGGATCTGAATGCCTTAGTCGACACCTGTGTTGATTATTCATGATAAGTCACAAGATGGTGAAAAGCTAAACAAAGTTGTGACACAGTGGAGTGGAACGCCGATACGCACGGCAGGTGGTCACATTATTACGCCCCTTGGCAAATGCACTGCAAGACTTGAAATACGGGGCTTTATTTACGTGGCTGATTTTAATGTGCTGCCAGAATGTTCAAGGGAACTCATTATAGGAATGAATTTTTTGCGAGCTAATAGCGCCGCAATTAACCTGCATAGGTCCAGCGTGTCGTTTTCGACTGAACGAGCTACACCTGTGGAGGAATCGGAGGAACGACACCTAACTGCTCTACGCGTTGTTCATGATGACGTAACTGTGCCGCCACGCTGCAGTATAATGGTGGTAGAAAATGACGCATTGTACAACCGCGTCATTGGCATAGCGGATACAGATGTACGGCTGTTTTTGAACAAAGGTGTCTGCGTAGCCAGGGGTCTTGTTCACTTGACAAAGGCCGTGTAGATGTCCTACTCACAAATTTCTCCAATGAACTTCAACACATCGCTCAAGGCACGGCTATTGACTATTTACACGACTTCTGTATGGCAACCGAACTATGCAGCTTAACGACATCAAGCACTCGACCAGTGGCCTGCAAAATCGACACATCCGTGACCGTCAATCAGAGTCTTCCGGACAGTCAAAAGAAACAGATTTACGCCTTGGTAAAAGAATTCTGTGATTGCTTTTCAAATGCCTCGAAGGTCCAGCGCACGTCAATCACGAAACACAGAATTATAACGCAAGACGACACGAGGCCTATATGCCAGCATTCATATCGGGTGTCACAGAAAGAACGGGAAATTATCAAGAAGCAAGTGGAGGAGACGATGTCATCCAGCCTTTGAATAGTCCATGGGCGTCCCCCATAGTGCTCGTTAAGAAGAAAGACAACATATTTAGATTCTGTGTCAACTTCAGAAAACTGAACAGTGTAGCTAAACGAGATGTCTACCCCTTGCCACGTATCGACGATACACTAGAGCGGTTGCGATCTGCAAAGTTTTAGATGCGGAGCATCTTATACTCGCGCCTTGTAGTGCGCCGTCCGCGTCGTCCGCGCCGTCCACACCGCTTCTCGAACATTCGACAGCTGACGCGCGCGCATGCGCCGTCGCGCCGTCGCCCACTCTTCCACCATCAGTGCATCCCTTCCTCCTCTACACACCGCGCGCGCTTCACTCCTCCACCATCTGTGCACCCTTCCTCCTCTACACACCGCGTTCGACATCTACAATTCTCCTGATTCTCCAGTGGACGCGCATGTGGCGTCGCGCTTCGAGAACATTCAACAGCTGACAGTGCATGCGCCGTCGTGCTGTATATATACTCAAGGTCGGCGCTCGCTCGCTCAGTTGCCGCTCGTCGGTTGGTTTGTACGGCGCGTCGACGTCCAAGGTCGCGGTGAAATGAATTCCAACGAATCCACAAACACAATGATCGAAGTCCCTTCGACCAGCGCCGCCCTTTCGCATACGTGTGTACGTGTTCACTCATTTAACACCCCCTCCTACAACCACGTTAACCAATTTAGCCATCGACCCAAGTAAGTCGCAATTTAACACCCCATTTCACAACCACGTTAACCAATTTAGCCATCGACCCAAGTAAGTCGCACTTTAACACCCCGTTAACCAATTATATGGTCCGCATCCTCCTCAGTGTTCCCCCGAGGGAAGCTGCGGGCAATTTTTTTCTCCTCTTTATATCGGAAAAGCGGATATTGGCAAATAAAGGTCGATGAACGGGACTGTGAAAAAACGGCATTTGTAACACCAGATGGCCTCTACGAATTCAAAGCGCTTCCATTCGGCCTCTGTTCCGTACCAGCGACGTTCCAGCGAATGATTGACACTGTCCTTGCCGGATTGAAATGGCAGTCATGCCTAGTGTATTTGGATGACGTGGTGGTATTCTCTGCAACGTTTGACAAACATCTAGAGCGACTACGCACAGTATTGGAAGCCATCCGGTCAGCAAAATTGACAATAAAACCCGAAAAATGCCTCTTCGGCTTCGAAGAGCTGCGATTTCTTGGACATGTCATTAGTTCCGATGGTGTTTGTCCTGATCCCGAAAAGTCTGCCGCTGTTCAGATGTTCCCTACACCCAGAGAGAAAAAGTCAGTGAGTCGATTTTTGGGTTTATGTGCCTACTATAGGCGATTTGTTGAAAATTTCTCAAAGACTGCGGATCCTCTAACAAAACTTACAAAAGACGACGTCCCCTTCACATGGGAAAGCGAACAACAGAAAGCTTTTGACGAATTAAGATAACGGCTACAGGGTTCACCAATACTTGCCCATTTTGATAAGACAGCCGATACTGAAGTTCATACCGATACCAGCAATGTCGGCCTCGGCGCCATCCTTGTCCAGTGGCAAAATGGTCAAGACAAAGTGTTAGCCTGTGCCAGCCGCAAACTATCAAAAGCTGAGGCAAACTACTCTGCAACTGAAAAAAGAGTGCCTCGCAGTCATCTGGGCAATAAACAAGTTTGGACCCTACCTTTATGGTAGACCGTTCAGAGCTGTCAGTGACCACCATGCTCTATGCTGGCTGGCAAATCTCAAGGACTCGTCAGGTCGAATACAAGATGGAGCCTCAGGCTGCAAGAGTATGACATTATGGTCATGTAAAAATCTGGAAGGAAACACAGTGATGCCGACTGCCTGTCATGCTCTACCGTCGATCCAATGGTACCTGAAGAGGAAGACTTCCCGTTTCTAGGCGTTGTCGATGCATCCGAAATAGCTCAACTACAACGAGATGACCCGGATTTTCCGGCGCTTATACAACAGCTGCAGGATCTCGACGTTCAAGTTCCTCGCATATTCTCCAGAGGGCTCTCCGCGTTCTGCCTTCGAGGAAGTGTCCTTTACAGGAGGAACTTCGAACCTAATGGTGAAACGTTTTTACTAGTCGTGCCCACAGCCATGCGAGAGGAAATTCTGCACGCATGCCACGACGAGCCAACATCAGGCACATGGGTCTGAGCCGAACATTCGCCAGGATTCGCCTGAAATACTATTGGCCTTGGTTGCTTGCATCAGTGCAGAGCTACGTGAAAACTTGTCGTCAATGTCAACGGCGCAAAACTCCACCCGTAAAACCTGCCGGCCTTCTCCAGCCAATAGACCTACCAGATGCCCCATTCCAACAAGTTGGCATGGACTTCCTAGGACCTTTCCCGACATTATGTGCAGGCAAGAAATGGATAGTCGTAGCCACAGACTATTTCACCCGTTATGCTGAAACTGACTCTCTATACAGTGCGACAGCTGCCGAAGTCGCCAAGTTCTTTGTGAACAACATAGTGCTCAGACATGGTGCGCCCATCGTCGTTATTACGGATCGGGGCACCGCATTTACTGCAGACCTAATGCAATGCCTGATGCGCATGACAAATACCGATCACAGAAGAACAACGGCGTATCACCCACAGTCAAATGGCTTAACCGAACGCCTCAACAGAACTCTGACCGACATGCTATCAATATATATCGATGTTGAACATAAACATTGGCATGAAATATTACCCTACGTAACATTCGCATATAGTACAGCCGTTCAAGAAACAACTCACGTTGCCCCTTTCGAACTAATATTCGGCCGAAGAGTGACCACCCCGCTGGATGCCATGTTACCACTACAGGACGAAAGCAGCTATCCACTTGACTTGGATGACTTCTTGCAAAGAGCCGAATAAGCACTGCAAATGGCAAGATACCGAATACGCCACCAACAGCACGTCGGTTCTAGTCGGTACAACAAACGACGCAGTGACGCACTTTATCATCCCGGTGACAAAGTGTGGATATGGATACCAGTGCGCCACCGTGGACTCTCTGAAAAGCTTCTTTGCCGATACTTCGGCCCTTATGAAGTACTCAACCGTATCAGCAACGTCACTTATGAAGTCAGAACCGCTGGACACGTGAGTTCGAGACGCCGCAATCCCACAGAAGTGGTACACGTACTCCGCATGAAACCCTATCATGACAGATCGTCGAAAAACGAGTGAGAGTGTGCATGTATTTTTTCACAGTCTTAACCATCAGGACGATGCGTCTGAGGAGGGGGGTAATACTGCGACAGGTTCGCCACGTTCAAGTAGCCCGCCACAGTCATCGTGGCACCAGCACCAGTAAGACCCGGCTGGCAAGCGCCACGCGTTCGTGCGCTCCGGCAACGAGGAAGAGGAAGATAGTTGGATCTGTGCCACTCGGCTACTCGGACTTGACGACCATAGTCTATAGAATCGTGGGCGCAAGTTCGCCCTAATAAATACGCTTGTTTTTTTTAACCTGTGTGTCTCAGCATCGCTACAATATTTTCTTCCTTTTTATTTTGCTGCGAACGGCAAGCTTCGCAAACGAGAAATGTGCTTGAAACTTTATCGAGATTCGGGCGCTATCAGAGAGGGTCTATGCTCTTCATAATAAATGCCAATAGAGCATGGAAATTCGTATGCAACAAAAATAGAAGATATTTTGTATGTTGGATTAAAAAAGAATAAACTTTCAATGAGCCACGAAAAGCTTGAAACAGTGATACTGGACGATTAGAAAGACAGTTTTGTTTGTTTCTAGAAGCATTAGATAGGATGCGCAAGTTGGTTGCTTTTAAGTTGTTGTTAGGCTGTGGCTGGGTGACGCTATATATTGTTTCTGCGTTGATTATCAGTGCAGAGATATTCAAGTTAGAACGCAAGCAATCACAGACAAGACATAGTTTTTCAAACGCCAGAGACAAACTCGCACTCAAACAAAGCGTTCCCTCCTTTCATTCATCAACCAGCACGCCTTTATTGGTGTAAGACTTTCATCACTTCGGTTTCTGAAGTGAGTGAGATTTATCTAATTTCTGTGGCACGTAAGCATGCAATTACAGTTGTCTGCGATCGACTGTATACAAAGAATGATTTGCTAAGCGGCTTCAATGTATTTTTAAAACTTTCATATGAGGTTTGTCCGAATTATTTTGTTTATTCGATTCGGCAGCCTGTACTACTCTGGTGAAGCAGGCAGACTGTACTACTCTGGTGAAGCAGGCAGGGCATAGTTTGTTTTAACCGTTTGTTATTTGACGAATTACTTTGCCCACATAACCTTTTGTGTTCTGTTAAAATGGGTGTCGATGCGTCTGGGACGATATGAGTAATACAAGAACTCTGTTAAAATTCCCTCATGTATAGGACGGTGCATAGAAACATCTGAGTGCATAAGCTAAAATAATTTGAATGCTCAAATGCTGTAAGTAGATTGGATCTACACAATATAATTTCCACCACCAAAAACACTCATGCTGTGCTGGTCTGCTTGCCTACTTGCTCGACTTCACGGCTGCCCTGTACTATCTTGTCTGGTGTTGGACTGTGAAGAACTGTCTAATCCTGCACTGCACTGAAGAATACTGCCCTGATATGAACTACCCTCACGTGAACCACATTGACCCGCAGTACCTAGGACGGTTGAACCACACAATTCTGATTTACCTTTCTTCTACCGCTAGTCACATGCCCGTCGTTTTGTTTTCGGAGAAGCATTCGCTCCGTTGACATACAGAAACAGATGCACTAAAAAGTATATGAAAAAGATTTGCGAAAAAAATTATTCTACGTGGTTGAAAAGTGTAGGCGTACAATAAATATTCCAAGATTTTTTCCACGTATCTTTCAAGGTTTTTTTCTTGTTTATTGCTACAGTTTGAATATAAAGATTTCTTATTTACAATCTACAAATACCCTTGGCTGCTTGTAAAGTCATAAAACAGCAACGCCAAGTGGTGTTCCAATGCAGATGAACAACAAAGTACGCTTCTTTAGAAAGTTATAATGTTGTGCACTGACGTTGACCATTCATAATTTTTTTTTACCCTTCGTACTTTCGAGTGCCACCCCACCGCGGTGGTCTAACGGCTAAGGTACTCGGCTGCTGACCCGCAGGTCACTGGATTGGATCCAGGCTATGGCGGCTGCATTTTCGATAGAGGCGAAAATGCTGTAGGCCCATGTGCTCAGATTTCGGTGCCCGTTAAAGAATCCCAGGTGGTTGAAATTTCTGGAGCCCTCGATGATGGTCGTGGTTGTGGTGTTGCAAAGGCGGGGTTAGCCTGGCCCAAAAGGCCGGCAGTTGTTCCGCCTGAGCAACTCTTCAGGGGTCAATCACCAACTGTCACTCAGTCCGGCGTCTCGCAGAAAAATAATCAGGATACGTTGCATGCTCTTCCTCGTCACCGTGGGTTCTTCAGGAAAGATGTCATCTTCCAATGCTCCGTGCATGTGACAAACTTTCTGTAAGCTGCGTATCATCTTTTTTCTTTCTCCGTCAAACTGCGGGCACAGCCGTCTGAAATGTTCGATATCACCGATGTATCCACAAACAGCACAAAACGGGGAAGCGCCTCACCTACGGTGCCTCTCATATTCATAGGGTGTTTTCAGAAGTAAAACCCCACATATCGAAGAATTATACTTTCAAGTGCCGCAAGATTCACCCTTTACCGGTTTTAGTAACTTCATCGCAAGTATTTGTAAAGGCGAAGCTTTATTAGCATTTTAAAAAGCGCGATCACTCACCCAATTCAACTCGTCCTATCCAGCTCATCGGCCTTTTGTTCTTTGTACCCTCTCTCACCTAGTCACCATATCCCCCTCAAACTTTTATATTTTAATGGCAGAAAGCGCTTTCAGAAAAGTTGGCTCCGGCGGCATCCCATGTTGAAGAAAGTTTTTCATCTGTTCAACCGGCGATCCGCTGAACTTTCGCATTGAGTTTGGTTAGAAAAGTTATCCTCTTTACAAAAACGCTCTGAAAAACAGAGAGCACTGATTTTATGAATATAACGAAGAGACGAGGTGGGGTAGAAAAAGATGCTCGATCTTCCACGCGAAAAAAAAAAAAGAAATTCTTAACGGGCCTCTTCCATCGATCAATCCCCGGCAGGCCTTCCTATCGTTCGTCGTCCAAGCGAAGAAGTAATCATAGTCTTGCCATTAGTGCTAGCCACAAACACCAACGAAATGCTACGTTAGAAAGAACAAAATGAATAATTGGCATGGGTACAAGAGAGAAAATACACATTCATACCAGGAAACAACGTTCCCATAATGGTTGGAAGTTTCTACGCCCACCGTGCTGATTTCATTATCGCTTCCTGTTTTTATGGCCTTGGTGGTTGTATGTTCTACACACAGAGAACATTTGACTTCATTCAATCGAGTTCGCATCCAGCCACAAACCGAAATAGGCAGCGAAGCACAGCAGGTGTAGTACATAAAAACCACAAAATAAATTGTAGCCCCAACTACATGCGGATTTGCGCCTTACTTTTGTTTCTACTTTGCTCTTTTTTGTGGCGCTACACCTTAGTTATGTCATTTATTGAGTGGCATCGACAATTTTACTTTATTTTGTATAAGCGTGAGCGTAGTTCTACCAGGATAAGAACAAAAGATTGTTCTTGAAACGCCGTGGTGGTTACCAAGGTTGCACCGTCTCAACCAACACATACGCACATGAAGAAACACACATACAAACACTGTTTACAGGAACGCGCAATTAAATTCGTGAAAGGAAAGTAATAGCTTTAATTCTTATAACTGGAAGTCTAATTGCGCGCATTTTTGATGACACGTGTTCTCCGGGCACTACGAAATGTGGATGACTAGACCTAAAAATATAGCAACGAAAGGAGAAAAAATTGGCAGATCCCACATACGGTGGGAATCGATCATATGCGAAGCACGAATGAGAAATGTGGATATGTCCCTTTAAAATCGGCAATGCGTTACGAGGTGAAAGTGAATAATGCCATTTCCGTTTCATGATTATCATGTTTAAATTTGTCGTATACCTTCACCATCTATTCACGTCACCTGATACCAAATTTGGTATATGTGGAGCTCGCGAAACGGCCGCGAGCACGCTATGAGCGTGGTTTGTGGTCATGTTTTTACATGACACGCGTGTCAGGATTATCATATTTGCACCAGTCATATATTTTGTACTCAATTGACGTCACATAACACCAAATTTGGCATATGTGTAGCTAGCGAAACTGCCGAGAGCACATCATGAAAGACCCAATATACTTCAATGTAGCGTTGACGGGCGTGCAAGATGGGCACAGCGACGGTATACGTTTGCAAAACGCGAGCAGTCTATAATCTGACGCCAGGCGCAACCAGCGTCGGTCGGCGCGGCCCGACTGCAACCAGCGCGAAATTGGACATGCTGCATTTCGCGCCGATGCGTTACCCAGACAACACTGCGTCTCCCTCTTTTCGTAACGGAGGAACGCCGTACAGGCTGAAACGCGCATGCGTCAAAGCAACGCAGCGCGGCGCGTGCCTGCGAGGACAGGCCCCTGGCAGGACAACACCGGCTTGACGCGAGGAAATGAACGCCGGTGAGCACGCGCACCGCGTCGCGTCGAAATGTATTGGCGCCTTGACATTGGCACGTAGTCGTGTTCTCACACGACACGTATCTCATGATTGTCATGCTTGCATCAGTCACATACCTATGTCAAGAATTTGCGTCACGTAATACCCAATTTGGCATGTGAGAAGCTAGCGCAACGGCCACGAGCGCATCATCAGTGTCGCATGTAGTCATGTCGTTACATGACACGCATGTCGTGATTATTATGTATGGATGTGTCATTTACTTATGTTGTCCGTTCGCATCGCCTAATACAAAGTTTGGTATATGTGAAGCTAGCAAAACGGCGGCGAGCACATTATGAGCGTAGCATGTAGTCATGTTGTTACATTACACGCATCTAATGATTATTATGTTTGCACCAGTCACATACCTTCGTCATACATTCACGTATTGTAATACCAGATTTGGTATATTTACCGCAAGCGCAACGGCCACGAGCGTATCATCAGTGTGGCATGTAGTCATGTCGTTACATGACACGCATGACGTGCTTATCATGTCTGGATGTGTCATTTACCTATCTTGTCCATTCGCATCGCCTAATACCAAATTTGGTATATGTGCATCTAGCATAACGACCGCGAGCACATCATGAGTGCAGCATGTATTTATGTTGTTACATTACACGCATCTAATGATTATCATGTTTGCACCAGTCACATACCTTCGTCATCCATTCTTGTACTGTAATACCTAATTTTGTATACTTACCGCAAGCGAAACGGCCACGAGCGCATCACGAGCGTGGCTTCTAGCCATGTTGCTACATGACACTATGTCATGATTTTCATGTTACGGCTTGTCGCTTGGGCTCGCCATGCAATCATGCCATACCATACCAGTTTTGCAACATGCCATGTGAACTAAACCACCGCAAGAGCTGCAGGAGCATGAAAAGTAAATCATGACATTCGTGACATACATGTCATGATATTCATGCTATGACTAGTCAAACAAGTTCTTCATACAGTAATGTTGTGCCATAGCAAGTTTCGTATTGATACCATTATAGAAATGGCCAGGAGAAAAAAAGTCGTAGGAGGATAGATAGATAGATAGATAGATAGATAGATAGATAGATAGATAGATAGATAGATAGATAGATAGATAGGTAGATAGATACGCTCAAAGTTGCCGAAATTCGCTAAGCAAGGCTTCGCATTCAAAAAAGCAAAAAAAGTAAAATCTATCACCAGGTAACAGCATGGAAAGGCTAATTGAGTGCAGTGTATTGAGAAGTGAGAAAAAAAGCAAAAAAAGTAACACCTATCACCAGGTAACAGCACGGAAAAGCTTATTGAGTGCAGTGTATTGAAGCTCAGCACAGCGCTCATAGAGGGAAGGTGATCTGGTCCCAAATTACTTGTGCACATTCAAATGATTAACGCGATTGTTTTGAAGAGCTAATTTCGCTTAAATATTGGTGTCTGCGTCGGTGTCGTTCGTTGTGAACCAAACATCGTAATTTTCTCTGTGTCCGAGAATTAAAAAAAATGTGCGAAAGAAATTATAAATGTAAAATTTCGGTTTGGATGAGAATTTACAAAGGCCGGCTGTATGGCGAGCAGGTGTCTTACTACAGAACCTCACTAGTGCTTGAAACGGCTTCCGAAAAAAGCACGATGTGAATGTCATGTAGTGGAAGAATTCTTCTTGACGCATAGAGTTTGGGCCAACAGCGTAGAATAGCGCCAGGTGCCATAACATGTAACTAGAACATCGAGTGGGTGTTTTAGGGGCCCACCCATTACACAGGACCCAGAAATAGTTTATATGTCATCAGTTGCAAAAGCGATAACGAAGTGAATTGCTGCGTAGGTTCACTTGTTGCATAACGGACACGTCGAATGCTCTTCTCTGACTCGCAAAGGGGATAATATGACGTATAGTGCACACCTAACAAGTTTACATGCAGTAAGAATTCTAGCATGGTTTGAAACAGCCAGTGTTAAGCGCATATTCGATTATTTTTTTTATGGCCGGCAATGGTGAAGGATGCACCAAGAGCCGAAGTGAGGCTAGCGCTCGTAAAGCCTATGCGGCGCACGGGACCCAGTTATTTTATTGTGCTCTACTCGTGAAGACGAAGCTCAAGCGTCCTCAAAGTTTTTGTGACTCCAAAGGTGCAAAGTCGTGTGGTGTACAGAGTTACTTACAAGCGGCAGCATAGCGACCTGTAAGGCACACATAAATGAAGAAAAACGTGCATAAGCAAAAATTGAAGTAGTTGTGGAGAGAGTTGAATAATAATTGATACGTGCTAGTTTTTATTTTTGGTTTTCTAGATAGATGCTTACCCTAATGCAAAATCTGAGATACGAATGCCACGTGTACAGTAAAAGCGAACAAGTCCATGATCTCTCCACGCGACTGGTAATTGTGCTGTTCCGGAAAGTAAGAAAACCTCATTTGCATACACGCAACAGGGCTGTGCGCGCGCTGACGAGACATTATTTGCTATAGGAGAAACGCAAAGTGAATTACTAACCATGAATCACGACTAACGCCCGCGCAAGCTTCGAAACAAGAGCCAGAAGCTCCGGCAAACGTGGAAAAGTTCGGTATAGGATGAAGAGGCCTTCTGTGTATCGGCTATGTCACTTCCGTTGTCGTTGCTGTTTGGA
Organism: Rhipicephalus annulatus; assembly: GCA_013436015.1. Lineage (NCBI taxonomy): Eukaryota > Metazoa > Arthropoda > Arachnida > Ixodida > Ixodidae > Rhipicephalus > Rhipicephalus annulatus. The sequence continues at coordinate 65,443 of WOVY01006475.1, forward strand.
GTACTGTAATGGCGACATGATGCAGAATGGTACCATAGAAACTGTTCTATATTCTCTCAACGTTTCTTTATTCGACACTTATTAATGAAAGTATTTTATTTTTATTTTGATTTATTCATATTATCAGCACATTAGCCAAGACAGGAGTTGGGGTTACACAACTAATGCACAAACGTAGTACATGCTAAAACAATTTTAACGCGGAACACTCAAGATGTGCACAACATATCAAAATAAGAAAACAAAACACAAAATTATATTAGAAAACATCCCGTACAGCTCATCGATATATAGAAAATAACAGGTTAGAATATATCCCGTATACGTCACCAAAGAAAAGGAGAAACAATAATTTTGAAATGATATATTATATTGAACATGTTCAGGCAACGGGTAGCCTACAAGACAATTGAAGGGTGAACAAATGCTAAAGCAATGCACATCGTACACAAATTTTCTAACAAACCCTTTCCGAACTTCGTAGATCAGAACATTCGACAATGTTTTGAGGTAACCGATTCCAATCATCAATGCTCCGAATTAAAGAAGAATATTTCAATAAATCTGTTCTGTGCTTGATTGGTGTAACTTGTTTTGAATGTTTTGTCCTGAGGTTTTCTGTAGTACAGTGTGTTCACCTAGGTCAAATCTGAAATCTCTGTGCAGTACGTGAAAAAAGAATATCACTCGATTAAGTTGCATTTTTCTTTTCACCATCATTATTCCGGTTTTTTTTCTCTAAACTCGCTAAAAGACTGGGTTCTTGATTACGCGTTCAAAATGAACCCCAAGGGTTTATTTTGTATACGCTCACATTTTAGTGAATTCGTTATAGTGTAGGGATCTCACATGTATGACTAGGGTAAGTCATTACTGGAAGAACTGTCATTTTGTATGCAATTACTTTAGCCTCTGGAGTAGCATTGTGCAGTTTTCGTCGTAACGACCAAAGTTTGCGTATGGTTTTATTACAAACATCATCTACATGTACTGACCAGTTCATGTCGTGTGCAAGGCGATTACCGAGGTATTTAACACGTTTAGCTTCAGTTAGCAGTGCGCCTTTAATGCTGTACGGCAAAGATAGCGGGCTTTTTTTACGCGTCATGCGCAAGAAACGGGTTTCGGATGCATTCAGTTTCATTGGCCACTCATCGCACCAAGCACCAATTTTTTGTAGCTGGTTATTAATACCACTTGGTCGTTAGAAGAGCTAATCTTTGCATACACGATTGTATCACTTGCATAATGTTTTATAGCTACTCGATGTGAAAAACCTTCACCCATACTACTAATGTAGATAGAAAAAGTAAAGGGCCTGACTAACACATACGTCTATTCAGAAGGTTGTCCCCTTTGCAGGTGTGCACAGCAGAATGACTGAAACTTCATATCTTGTGGTAAGGGTGACATAAGGTGGCTGCTCCTTAAATGACAGAATGAAGGAGCAAGCGAACAACTTGGAGAAGAATTCGAATGCGCATCTTTCTGTTCATTGCCAAGCCTGTGCATGTTCTCTAAGGTCATCATCATCATCATCACCACCACCATCATCATCATCATCATCATTATCATCATTATCATTTTGACTACGTCCACTGCAGAGCAAAGGCCTCTCCCATGTTCCGCCAGTCAACTCGGTCCTGTGCTTGCAGCTGCCAATTTATACCCGTAAACGTCTTAATCTAATCTGCCCACCTAAACTTCCGTCTCCCTCTAACCCGCTTGCCTTCTCTGTGAATCCAGTTAGTGACCTTTATTTACCAGCGATTATCCTGTATACGCACTACATGCCCAGCCCATGTCCATTTACTCTTCTTGATTTCAACTATGATATCCTTAACCCCCGTTTGTTCCCTAATCCACTTAGCTCTCTTCTTTTCTCTTCTCCAAGGTATCGTATTGCAAAGATCCGGGGAACGTGCCAAGATAAAAAAAAGTCACATCAGTTTTTGGAAACTTTTTGTATTGTTGCGCTAATGATGATTCGGTAGACAGCATTCTGTAGACTATATACACAAAAAATTGCCCGCAGCTTCCCTCGGGGGAACACTGAGGAGGATGCAGAAGCATGTAATTCGTTAACGGGTGTTAAATTGCGACTTACTTGGGTCGATGGCTAAATTGGTTAACGTGGTTGTGAAATGGGGTGTTAAATGAGTGAACACGTACGGCACGTATGCGAAAGGGCGGTGTTTTATTTATTGCGACGAACTTTGAGGACGATGGCTTTGTGGTCGGTAAAGTAAAGAGTGAGTGGATCGGGTTGCATCGGTCGTAGGTCGAAATTTGCAAAGACGTGGTCGATGCAGGTTCCGCGAATGGTGGTCGGCTGGTGGTGTTTGCAGTCGTCGTGCGTTGCGCGTTTCAGCGAGTGTCGCGACGCCATGTATTCGACTATCCAATCGTCCTTGATGACGTCGACGTTGAAGTCGCCAACTAGCATGAACGGTCGATGTTGCGGTTGTTGTTTTCTGTAATCTTGCACGGCCTCGTCGACGTACTTTTCTACGGCGGCACGAGAGAGGTTTGGCGCGAGGTACATCGTCATGACGTCGACGCCACAGACGGTAGCAACGCAGTGCTCGCAGTTGACGCGTTGTTGAACGCCGGGCTGTAGTCGGAGGTCAATGAAGGAGTCGTCGTCGTTGTCGACGTCACGCTTGACGTAAATTCCCACACCGCCCGCAGGTCGTTGGAACCCGTGCGTGCGCACGACCGAAGCGTATCCCGCAAAGTCGACGTCATTGGCGTTCCACGTCTCGGTGAAGCAAAGCACGTCCACTTTGCATAGTACACAGATGGTGGGCGACGGCGCGACGGCGCATGCGCGCGCGTCAGCTGTCGAATGTTTGAGAAGCGGTGCGGACGGCGCGGACGGCGCACTACAAGGCGCGAGTATAAGATGCTTCCGCATCTAATACATTAAAAATATCAGTTGCAGCGCTGACCAGTTAAGCTCGGAGCTGAAGTAGAAAGAGGTCTTCCTTCTGTTCGTCCAACACACAATCGCATAGTTCAGAAGGTTGCAATATGCGTGTAGCAATATGACAGAGTATTTACTGTAATTACGACCTCTGTTGTGTTTGCCACGGAACATGCTTTTTATAGTCTTTCTGGGGACCTTCGACAAAAAAATGTTGGTCTGTCTGAATGTACATTTGTGTGTTTGTTCGCCCTTACCGATACCTCAAACGGCACCAAACGGCCAACCCCATCCGCAGCGCCCACCAATATTGCTCAATATTCAGCGTTTATACTGGTGAGATTTTCAATTATAAAGCATTTATTGCGAATATCTGACACTTCGAACTACACGTCGATGTTTTGTGCGTGTGCTTTTATACTAGAGAAGGTACACACAAGTACTTCTAAGGACCGTATACTGTTTATCACGCTGCGCTGGCGGTGCAACGCGATGCTCAAAAAGTAAAGGGCTTCCAACGCTTTGCTAAGACGACAAGTTGAGGGCACCTGTACTTCGCTTTGCGTTCTACACCTTATCACCTACTAGACAAGCGCGCATCTTTCTCCGCGGGCGCGCACACCTTCCTTCGTTTTTCAGCTGCCAGATGGCGCTCGTGTCTAACGTAGCCTTGATGTGCTCGTTCGCCTCCACTACACGCTCAAGGCACTAACGCAGCGCCTCCAGAAAACCATTCACCAATTTTCTCGAGCAGAAGGTCAAATGAACATTTTGTTCACTCTTTCTAGACGCAAGACTATCGTCTTTTGACGACATATGCAGTGTAACATGCAGATTCGCGGCCAATGTTTTTTTTATTGATTCATTTGGCTTTCATATGCTTCACTAGTGCTGCCGGTAGCCTACAACATGTTACCTGTGTGGTGCATGAGTTAGTAACAATTCTTTCTCGTTCCGTTTCCGATAAAGTGGTTAGTTGTCAGTAGCGCCTTCGTTGTACGCCTCTGTGCCCTTGTTTTTGTGTCTGTGTGAACACCAAATAATCCCACACCAAATCCTTCAGAAAAAGTATTTAAATCTGTGCAACGTTGTTGCGCATTACTAACAATGCTGAAAGTCCCTTTCGAATGTTTGATTGACGGATATGTGGGGTTAAACGTCCCAGAACCACCATATGATTACGAGATACGCCGTAGTGGGGGGCTCCGGAAATTTCGACCACCTGTGGTTCCTTAATGTGCACCTGAATTTGAGAAACCGGGCCTTAGTATTTTCGCCTCCATCGAAAATTCAGCAGCCGCAGCCGGGATTCGATCCCGCGACATGCGGGTCCCGCGACCTTAGCCACTAGACCACCGTGACTTTCGAATGTGTTTACTATATGATGAACAGGAGTTGAGGCAGGCGTCAAAAGCGCTGCTTTATGTGCGCAGCAATCACGTACATCTATTACGCTCCCGTGGCTCGCAAAACCACGGGACGTAATGCTGATAGCGCACTTGTCACGCCATCTATTTCCGCCTCTGTTACGCTTTCATAGACAGTTGCGTCGAGACTGCGCAGGCGCACGGGAGCTTTTCCATTGTGCAACACAAAGGTGAGTGGGGCCAAGTCGCTACATTAGAAAGTGAAGGTTGGTTAGAAATTATGGAATTGGTGTCCACGAAACGGTTGCGGGAGCTGTCGCGTGGACGATCAAGGTCCGCAAACGTATGGGTTTAGAGGTAGATGCGACTGCATCACTATGTCGAAGCCGTTGTGAAACGTGCGCAGCAAGTGACTATCTCGTTAATTCAGCAGTGCCGAACAGCGGGAAGCCACAGTCTTGTCCTCGTGGTAACTATAACGCACTTGGTAGATTTCACCACAAGCTCATGTATTATGAGTTTGCAAAAGCTAACGTTTCGGTTGTCTGTTTCTGTTCACGAAATTGTGTGCCAAGTAAAACACGGTTAATAGCTCGCCACCTGGGATTCGTTGGACAGTTGTACCAGTTATCCAATTCATGTATATGAATTTTCGATGGTTGTGGGTTTGGTTTTACATTGAAGGAAGGGGTGATTTTTTTCTCCATCCGAGTTAATGCATATTTACGCTTCAATTACTGCACCAAAGATAGAGAAATCAACACGTGAAATGTCTTTGGCCTGAGTGTGTGCTGAATTCATTTGCTTATCCAGTATTTGGCCCAGTAGCTGACAGCCATTTTAAGACGATACTTTTCAGAAATAATTATCTTTGTACCAATGGAATCCGGTGCATGCGGTATGCACTGCTTTTAGTACGCGAATAAATTTGCGTAGTGCAAGCAGTGCGCACTACGTTGTACAGTAAACAGGTGTTGGTAGTGTGTGAACGCATTCGGATAATATCCGCGCCAGTGCGCTGCTGCATATCAAAATTCAACCCACTACTGAACGCTTCCTAGCACGACGGCCGCGTATAGATGTGCAGCTGCTGTTTGCGTGTGTATTCGCTGAAGAAATTAGGCTGCGTAGTGTATGACCACATAAAAAGACATGTGGCACTAGGTGTTACGGAAAAAAAAACGCACACTCTCCTATACCAAGATTGTAACTCTAGTGATGAAAGTACCTGTCCATAAAATGTCGCCCACACCAATGTTCAGCGTAGTGATATGTGTCCCTTCATGCTACACTGAGGCTCTCTTTCAAGCGGCAGTCCTCTCAGGATGACGAACAAGTGGAGGTATAATATTTCATGAAAAATGAAACTCATTGTAACATTTACTGTGCCAATATAGGCCACTTCCGATAGTACTGAGGCCATCTTCCAAGCGATAAATAGTTAAGACAACACGCAGGCATCCATGTCTATTCGTAGCACAGTTCAGGGGGTCACGCACGGGCTGAGTTCACCGGATGTCCAGTTGTGATGTTTCCAGTGAAGCGTAGTAAGTGCGCCGGGCCATGTGAATGGCATCCACAAGAAACACGCAAGCAGGACCCCAATGAAGCGTGGGGTCCTGTTGATATTCAAACTTACCACATATTCATCAATCGTACCTCTTCGTTTCAGAGGGAAAACTCGGATGTGGGGGCGAAACATGTCCTGATAGATACAACTAAAGTTAGGTGAACGGGGGTGGGGAATCGAGATTATTTTGATAGTAGGAAGGATGAAATAAAAGTGAGCATGTCTCTATTGACACAAAAAGCACGTGCCCCAAACAGCTTAAATCTTCACTTTGTCTATGCACTGTAAATACGGTGGTTATGGTGTGCTTGGGAGTAGATAGAAATCTAATTTCGAGGGGGGGGGGGGGAATAGGGCGAAGTCTGAATTTCTTTGAAGCGTGTTTGCTCGTGTATTTGCATGAGTGTTTTATATATTCATATCTATACATACTCCTACGTGGCTTCGCCTGGCGGTAACAGGGCATAGTGAGACATACCATGAAACGTGCCTTGAACTATAGAAGAGAAGAGGTTGACGTTCTTTGTGAGCTGTTGGTTTTTCTTTTCTTTCTCGTAAATCGAATAATCTTAACCTGTTAGTAAGAAAGTAATTCATGAAAACTATCCGGTTCTTGGCCAATCCCCCACCGTGAGTGTGCGCCACATCGTCAAAGATCTTGGCTTGACTCGACTTGGTTCACATTACAAAATGCAGAAATATATGGGGAGGTGGGAAAGTAAACCACCTCCATCTTCCCCTCCCAGATGCCCCTGTGACTACGCCGACGTTTACCAAAATGCCCTTCCGTCAACATTTGTCATAAACCTGGCTCATTTCTTTGGTTTTGCTACAGTTTAACGTGGCAAGAAATAAACAGCAAAATAAACCACCCTTTATGGCAAGCCACCTACGTATACTTAGGAAACCATACGGTGCCATCGTCAATCGACACAACATAACTTCACGCAACGAAAGTGAGTCATTATTACGTTCAATGACGTGTGTATGGATCTACGTGTCTACGCCCTATTTGTCGTGTTCATCCATAGGTCACTCTGTTGCCTTTGGGCTTTCACAGGGTTGGGTGTTTTCTAGTGAAGTGGAGCACACGTGACACCTGGTAGTCAATAAACGCCAGAAAGTCTATTGCTGAGGAACTAAGATTAGCCTGTAAAAAGCCTTCCCAATTGACAACATGTTCCATACGAGCAGTGTCGCTGTATTTGATGTGACGGATATTGATAACAGCAAAATTTTAGAAGGCAGGGAGTATTTCCGAATGTTGCTGAAGCCCGGTTGTATGGAAAATATCAAAGTGGCTTGAAATTACAGAAGACTCAGTCAGTAACCAATCATCGCAAAATTCAGAGCTATTTTTTAATGTAAATATGGAAACCAGTGACTGCTGGTGTATTTGCGCAGCAGCGTATTCACGTCGTTTTCACGCCCATTTGGCGCGCCTTCGATTGTCCCTGCTCTTCGATCGACGCACGTCCGTCTCATGGCGGTTACAAAGGGCAAACGCTGGTAAGAACGCTAGCGCTATCTCTGCGTCATAAGGCAAATGTACAAAACTAATGGTGTGAGAAATAAATGAAAAGAATAGACAGGGAGGTTAACCTAGGATAACTGGTTTGCCAGCCTGTCCAGAAGTGGGAGAAAAGGGTCTGAAAGAGGATAGGGATAGAGAGAGGTAAAATTATATAGGAAGAAAAAAATGCAAGCGCACATACATGCAGGGCGTTTTCATCATGGTCGTCTGGAGAAGCCGGTTGAACACAGGAAGAGGAGCAGCGCCTTCACAGCATAGGGCTAGAAGGTGAGGGTGTGGAAAATTGTGGTTCTACGCGCTATTTTGTCTGTGAACGCGATCTGCCAGAACATAGCCGTATACAGCCACTCTGTAAAAAAAGAAGGAATAAGAAAACAAGAATTGGCCGCCTATCTGCGTGCTTCAGTGCAAATGTCGTGGAAAGACGATAGTCGTCTCTACGGGGGCACTGCGTGAGGTAGTAATGTCAGTAATGTCGAGAAACGAAAGCCTATGTAGAACACAGAGCCACTGGTAAGTAGCAGCACTGTTTTGTCTTAATGAAGCGTAGGAAACATCCGCTTTTTGTGCATAGCGTGGCAATGCTAGTGCAACGTAAGAACATCAGCGTTTTTGATTTACGTATCTATGCATGTTCTGTTAACTCATGATACCTTATATATGTATATTAATGTAGAACATCACATAAGCGTAATATTTGCTTTTTGATCAATACTCTTCACAAGTATGAACGCAGCCACCAGATCAAGATGACTGGGCATTGCGCTGGGGCTCAGCCACTGGGAGGCTGAATTACGGAACAGACATAAAAATTCACTCACAGAGAAGCCGAAATTTGTGCGTTGTAGTATGCCAAGAAAGACTATCATCTTTAAAAAATCACATAATATCCATGGACTGAATGATGATGAGTAGGACGAAGCGTCCATTTGTTTGTTCGTGCATCCGTCCGTCGAACCGTCGGTTGGTCTGTTCGTCCGTGCGTATGTCCATCTGTATGTCCGTCCGTCTAGGAACGCTCTAATTACCACCATCTCGCACCTTTTCATCATATATTGATTATATACAAGTACCGCTATCTAGCAGACATACTAACAACTAAACGACAGGTGGCTACCTGCTACATACATCAAGGACGCACGACCCATGGTTTAAATAGCTTCCCTCGCGAAGGGGACGCACAAGCCATGCCACAAGGACCTTCGCCCTTAAAAAAAAAAACATGTGTTGGTGTGTACTGTGCCAAGGCGACGATGTCATTACGAGGCATACCGTAGCGGAAGACTCCGGAATGATTTAGACCGTACAAGGTTGTTTTGCGGTTCGTTTAATCTGCTCTAGCTATAAACACTAAGAAGACGTGTAAGCGCACGTGGCTCTGTTCACACTATAAACTATTTTGTTTGTACGAATTGCCTCATGGTGGATTGGAACAGCGCGCGAAAAGTCACGCTATCTGAGGAACGCGAGTGAAAAGCGACTATACTGCCGCGCGACAACTTGACACGCGATACAAAGTGTAATGAAAAAAAAAGAAAGAAAAGGAGTTTAATAGGCCTGCCTACTAGTGTCCGCCATTAAAAAAAGAAAACAGAATCGTAGATCTTTCGCTGAAATAAAAATAACTGTCTCGCGTGGTCATGATCAGCACTAAATGAAGTAGGCGAAGAAATACGGGAAATGAGTGCCTCTTTATTCATAAGTGCGGAAATGAGTGCATCTTTATTCATAAGAATAAGTGCGTATTTGTAGGCGCACTTATTCATTCATATTCGCGAACCATGATGACAGGCTGTTTTTCAGGAGCAAGAGAGTATGGTTGACATAACAGTAAATACCTTCATATATAGAAAGAAAAATCCATATGCAAACATTATTATTGGAAGGTCCGCCTTCCTTTTCATTACTTTTTTTCGAATTTCTATAATCTATCGCACCACATGATTCGTTCGCACACTGTGCAAACATATCTCTCACTGGTTGCTTCTCTCGTCAATTATATTTGAGAGTTTGCAGATTTCGGCATGCACGCAGACAGAATTTTTTACTATTTTTAGCTTCTGTAGGAATGTTGCGTTTGCCCAACAGAACCTCCTCGAAAAACCAAAGGAGGCATTGTTGCCATACTGGATTTCAGTGCAAAACAAGAATGAAGAAAGAGCTTCACAAAGACGAGAGGCATGGGTGCTTATTATATTCTCATTTTGTCATTTTCATATCTGCTGTCAATTTCCATTGAATACTTCGCTTTTTTCAAACATAGTAATTGGGAGGTGCCTTCTTGTTAATCGGCATGAAGACCTGTTACCTTGATGTTTTTCTTTGGAGTCATGAATAGTTTTGTACAGAGTATCTGCTGCCTAATTACCACATGGACGACTCGTTGTATGATCGATTACACGTCATCTACCACCTTTACCGTAGTGGTTCGCTGACCAGATGAGCACTGTACACCGCTTGTCATCGCTGCAGATGTTCACATATTGTCCATCGTACGCCCATCGGAGCGTGGTCACAACTGCCATAATGCGCTGGGTGCCAAAGAAATATATCAAGTTATTCCGAAAATATACCGCTTAAGTGAGCTCAATACCTAACGAAAATTCGAAATGATGGGATCAACATTTATACCGACATTTTCTCCTAATTTGCGCGTGAACAATTAAAACGCTTGAAAATGCAGCACAAAATTTTCTAGCAACGTTTTCGTCAATGAGGTATTCATCCATAAAGCAAATACTATGTGGCTCGTCTAGTCGGGTCTCTCGTATCACGCTAACCTTGAGTAATTAAACAAATACTTCAAAGAAATTGCTTGTATTTAACTTCGTCGAAACAAAAAATTGTCGCAGCGTGTTTGCATACAATTAGCTACGAATTGACCAGTTTGATAATAACGTGTTTCCCAGTGTGAGAATAACGTGGTTAGTTTTGTTTTTACGAAGACCACAAAATTGTGGATGTTTGTTATTTTTTCTTTTCTTTTTTTGTAACAGCTCGAGCCTGCATTGAATGTTTTGCTTTTTATGTTACCAATCGTGTCATTTATCGTGAAATTACTGATCATAACGACAACGATACCGTGCAAACACATCTGAAGAACATCTTACATTGGTGTAACCTTTGGAAAATGAAACTTAACATTTCTAAATGTAAAGCAATGAAAGTTTCACGTAGCCACACATCTATCGATAACTATTTTTACAGCCTGAACGCCAGCCCACTTGAATATGTCCCGTCTTATGGGTATCTTGGTGTTCACATTACTAACTCGCTATCATGGCCTGACCACATTAATCATGTCACATCCAAATCTAATCGCATGCTCGGATACTTAAAAGAAACTTTGCTGTTGATCCTACTTTCTGAAAAAAGAAAACAGCTGTACATCATTTACATTTGTCTTTCACTGGAGTACGCCGCATGTGTATGGAATCCCGGCCACGTAACACTGGCTAACAAATTAGAGGGAATTCAAATCCAGTCATTACGTTTCATTCTTTGCAGCTATAACCAAACATCTAGTGTATCTGCCATGGACATCAGGCTTAATCTCCCTCCACTTGTCATGCGCGGAAACATCGATCGCCTTTGCGCGTTCCAAAAATATACTATTATGATCACAATCAAAAATTGAGCTTGCTACAGCCTGCATCTTTCATCAAAGGGCATATCCCTCGAAGTAACACCAAAACCCTTTCCCAGTCTTTCGTTCCTAACACATGTCGTGACTGGAACCACCAGTATTACTAAGCCTGACGCGTTCCGTCAGGCCTTGACACTTTCCATGTAAAATGCAATAAATGCCACGCACGCGATAGTACCTCAATGTTTTCGTGAGTTGTACTTAATACTGCTTTCTTTTTAGACTTTTTTTAATATTTAATCTTTTGTACCTTTTGCGCGTTAGCCAACTTCCATTCCCGCAGCAAATGTAGCGCAATTTTTTCTAGCCATATAAAACCAACTAGTTCAACAACTCACTGAGCTAAGGTTATCGATATTTCGCGCCGAGCAGTCAGCGAATATCAGCCAGCTTATGCAGATTGTTTTCGTTTTGAGCCAAGCGGTACAAGATGGTTAAATGTCTTCGTGTATATTGAGCTGTCGTGCACGTATCGTTCACCGAACAGGTAAAGTAGCTACATGCGCCAATCAAAGGTAGTTCAGTGTAGGATTTCACTCACATTAATTCAGTCTCGTTGCCACGAAAAAGGCGTTACGGGGCGATGATGCGCATATCGTATACATAGCGGTCATAGGAGTGTAGCGTACGAGTTTCCTTGAAGGAATCATAGATATGTATTGTTTGTTTCTTTGAAATGATAGTTGATTACTCGCACTGCCACCACAACCACTGTTGTCTCGATATAACGCTTGTTTTGGGTCTTTTATACGGAACAAGTAAGAGCCCTGTGGTGTCTCTGAGCTAGAAAAAGGTACCATGATGAATGCTTGGGTTCAGTTACGGGAGCCGGAATTTTATTATTGTTTGCTCCCATCGCAGTATTTATTGAATCGGCAACGCCACCGACAAAAACACCCCATTTAATTTGACACAGTCTCCCTTGTCAATCTCTAGTCTATCACCTGTGGGGCAACCCACCACAAGCGGCGAGGGCACTCGGCTGGTCACCCTCAGGTCGCGGTAAGGAAACCCGGCCACGCAGGACTGGCCAGGACGCCTCTGACATAGCCAAAAATCAAAGAAAACTTGGCAAGGGTGCACGTACTAAGTATGCTGATTTGGTTGACGGACATTTGTTGCTCATAGCGGTTCATTCGCACAGAAAGTGGGTAGAGGTGAGTCCAGTGAATATAGCCAACGCGAGACCGACTATTGAAGCCTTACAGTCAATGTTTAGTAGATTTCGCCCGCCCGAACGGTGCTTTTTGATAATGAAACAAAGTTCACCAGTGCGCAGCGTTCATAAATGAAAAAAGAATACGCCACTCTCGCATTACGCCTTTCTTCAGCTGAGCAGAAAGGGAAGTGTGAGCGGCTGAATTGGGACTGCGCAAGAACGCTAGTGGCACAATGAATTGATTGATATGTGGGGTTTAACGTCCCAAAACCACCATATGATTATGAGAGACGCCGTAATGGAGGGCTCCGGGAATTTCGACCACCTGGGGTTCTTTAACGTGCACCCAAATCTTAGTGGCACAATGAAAGAGCGCTAAGACTGAATTCCATTGCACCATCACCACACAACTGCCAAGCAGGAAAACACTCTTCAAGCTGCTTGCTTTGCAGCTTCACTTCAATAGCTGCCGTCTTTTCACGTCGTCCATCTTGTCACGCAGATACAGAAGAACTCGGATATTAGAATACCGTAACTACGAGACGGAACTCAGGAGTGGGGCTGGTATTTACAGCCCCTTGACGGCTTGACGGCCACTACGTGGTAAAAATCAAGGCCGCAGACGGTGATCCTCATCGTCAGCAAGTGGGAACCAGCTGGGAGCAAGAATAACAGACAGTGCGGAGGTAGCCACTGTTGAAGCAGACGCCTGGGCCTGATGCACCGCAGACAGAAGATGGTGAGACCGGGGCACCAGTGGCCTTAAAATATTGACCCCTGAGCCGACGAGATAATTTTTGGGCTTAACGCCCCAAACACACATAATAATGAGGGACGCCGTTGGAGAGGCCATTTAGAATTTGAGCCACCTGGGGTTCTTCAACATGCAACCAAATCTAACTACACGGGCCTGAGGCACTTTTGTCTTCATCGAAAATTGGGCAGCCGGCGCCGGTATTTTCAATGACGATCAGCGGGTCAACAGCCCAACACCCTACACATAAGACCACCGTAGTTGGCTACAAGTGTTTGCTAATCGGAACTATTGGTACCAAAACTGTACAGCAAATACTGTAGCCTTCAGAGTATAATAGGTTTTCTTGTTGGCGTCATCAATTTGAGCTTTTATTCCACAATTCTACTGCAATGGTTCATTGTGAAACGCTGCCGTAAGTGTCGAAACCTTCGCTCTTTCATATGTTTTTTTTTTTAATATTTGGTCGGTTACTCTGTGTAACATAAACCGTGGAAAATCCCGAATAGACCACTTTTCACCGAAGTCAAGATTTTAAAACAAGGTTACCGAAACATGCATTTCACGCGCGAGAATCACAATCCACCGAAAAGAAGTTGCACGTGCGTTGCACTCCTCGTGATCTGCTCGTTCTAGAACAACGCTGGACACCGCCATGGTAAGCAGCCATTTTCTAGTCTCCAGTTTGAGCTAGTCGATGGTGTTGTTTCTCATTTAGCGGCTCATTTATGAAGCGTTTCAATTTCTGGAAATTATCCCCTGAGTAGTCACACTGACCTTTCAGTGGTATCAAGACCAAAACAATGCACTTTAAACATAAAATGTGTCATCGGACTTCGTGTCTTCACAACAATAGTCGCGTTTCTAACGTATTCATCAGAATTCACAGGGGTTTTGAATAGATTGTGCATGCAGCGAAAAAAAAAACATCGGCTATTTATGTGCTTTTTCAAATGAATGGTTTGGTTGTGTGAAATCTACCACTGCAAATCACAGTATGTGGATTCGCAGCCTTTGTGAACCACATCCCTTTCTCGCGCTTCTAAATCGAGGACAACGCCTGGAGCAATCGCAACGATAAATAAATAACGTTTTCTTAAACAGTAGCAGCACTTAGGTGATGACTCTCATGCCGTTTTGGTCACTATGAACATAGGATCCTCGATAACTTTTTTGCAGCTACCTGTCTGTTAGCTTACTTTGCACATTCTATTGTGGACGGTGAATTAGATCTCCAAGCCACTAATGTAGTTGACATGGAGTAGCGGCATTTACTTGGTGACTCGCGAATCGGTTTACCAACTTAAGGATAAAATTCTTGTTGGTTTCTTTTGCTGCTAACTGTCGATTTATGTTTACCTAAGCGCATTCCACTGTGGACGGCAAGTAGCTTTCAAAACGACTACATGAGTTGATGAAGTCACTAATTCCAGAAGAAGCTTTTCACCTTTCAGTATAGGCGAAAAATGTGTATACTATCCTTGTCTTCATGGTTGGGCATACAATGTGGCTTTTCACAACACGAGGGCACGATGCGGATTCTTCTTAACGGCAGATTAGTTTAGTTGAGTAGTTTTGCAGCCCCTCACAACTGCATGTCTCGTATCTTGCCTGTCATTCATAACAACCATTCAATTAGCCTTCTTGCTCCTATATAGCACTGAGTTATGAAATCGCGAAGATGTCACAATCACGTTTCCATAGACGAATTCGAGCGTCCGTTTATATACGTTTTGCAGAGCAAGGCCCAGTTCCTCTCTCGGGCTGGTTACGGCCTAACACTCGGCCGCCGACGCAATTTCCTGGCTTCCCTACATCAGCAGCACACCAGGAATTCAACGCCGATCGACAAAGGTGGTCTGAACTCCTCCAGAGCCTTCCACGCAGCCAGGTGCTTTGGTCGACTCGACCCAACAGCGACGATAGAGAACCACACGTGCGGGCAGCAGTTGGCGACTCGGGCGTTTACACCAACTTCCCGATGCATGATGCACCTGTCGTTAAGCGCCTGGAGGCGTCAACGCTCGACTACACTAGGAAGACGGCGCTGGTGGGTGCATGTTTATACACATATACGCTGCTCGTAGCACATGACGAAATACTAGACGTGGCAGAATAGGCTGTTGGCTTATACAGTAAAAAAACGTGGCTGATTCCTCTTTTTATAAATTGTTATAACAAGAAAGTGAAGCCGGTGTTCACAAAGACAGTTGAGCGTTTATTGTGCATTGTTTTGTCACAAGGGCAATGGAATGAATGGTAATGGTACAAATTTCAACATCAAACTAAGAACGACAACCACTTCGGAACTTTCAGCACACACCTCAAGCAGAAAGC
This sequence comes from Rhipicephalus annulatus, assembly GCA_013436015.1. Taxonomy (NCBI): domain Eukaryota; kingdom Metazoa; phylum Arthropoda; class Arachnida; order Ixodida; family Ixodidae; genus Rhipicephalus; species Rhipicephalus annulatus. The sequence continues at coordinate 80,736 of WOVY01006475.1, forward strand.
ACGCCACAGAATAAGCATTCACAACACATGCGCGCACTAACTACTCTCACAGCTCGACACCTCGAGCACGCTGTTCAATCAGTAAAAAAAACACACAATACGAACGCAAAAGTATACGCTGCACAAGCATGAACAATCGCAGTCCTTATTTATTCGTGTGTGAGAAGCATGATCTTTTTCTTAACGTGGCCGAAGAAGCGAGCAAAGTGACCTTGGTCCTCTCTCGAACCATGAGTGCGATAATCGCGCACGCAGAAGAGACTGCTCTCTGTGGAGGAGACGGTTGTCGAAAAGCTAGCAACAACCTTGAAAGCGTGTCTAAGCGAAGTGATTACACCATCTCGCTACTGATAACAATAGCGCGATGAAACTATAGCTCTTAAAAATGCCAACCGGTATATGTTGTGTGTATATGGCTTGCCGTTAACATCGTTGGCAACGTGCGCCTCATGAACTACTGGTTAGCGCCGCACATGGCGGATTGAGATGTCGCCAGATTGACGCCCCAAATCAAAAACAATTCGTCTTGTTTCTTCCTTTGAATTCTGTTAGATTATATTTTGTAACCCCTGACGGAAACACGTCATCATCATCATCATCGTCGTCGTCGTCGTCCTCATCATCATCATCATCAGCCTGACTACGTCCACTGCAGGACAAAGGCCTCTCCCATGTTCCGCCAGTAACCTGGTCCTGCGCTTGCTGCTGCCAATTTATACCCGCAACTTCCTAATCTCATCGGCCCACCTGACCCTTCTGTCTTCCTCTAACCCGCTTGCCTTCTCTGGTGATCCAGTTAGTTACCCTTAACGACCAGCGGTTATCCTGTCTACACGCTACATGCCCAGTCCTTGTACAATTTTCTTCTTGATTTCAGCTATGAGATTCATTAACCCCCATTTGTTCCCTAATCCACTCGCTCTCTTCTTGTCTTTTAAGGTTACACCTACCACTTTTCTTTCCATTTGCTTGCTTGCGTCGTCCTCAATTTACACTCAAACCTCTTTGTAAGTCTCCAGGTTTCTGCTTCGTAGCTAAGTACCGGCAAGATGCAGCTGTCATAATCTTTCTCTTGAGGCACAGTGGCAATCTACCTATTATAATT